>CAJQUN010000823.1:0-178956 GCA_907163345.1 Haberlea rhodopensis | reverse complement strand
TGTATCATGCATCCACAAATGCACTATGTCATGACATGTTCAAACAATTTCCCTATTATCACGAGCCCATATGATATGCCTAATCGCTCAATATGCAGTGGAGCCACATCACATCTGCATATTAGCAGCCACTATCATAGTACATGCTCATCGGTGATAATAGCCAGAGTATATACCCACCACCAGGCGTATATCTCACGCCAAAGCATATGTAGTATATCTATCGTGGCAATGTGATCCCAGCCAAAGCATATACACATATCTATCAAGGCATCCATCCCAATCATATGAAATCCATGTATGAACATGCATATGAACTACCAATCATATGACACAAGATAACATAAATCATATGATATCAAAACCATAACATCATTATCGCATCATATCTATACCCGTACGTCAACACGTACCTGTATTTGCGACACAAAAGCGATAAATCGGCGTGATAGCTAATTGCCTCTTTGCCCTGTCCCCTGAGATTGATGCTACAACAATGCCAACAAGATATCATGTTATCATAGGCATTAAAATCAAATTCTACAAAATATAACCTTTTTCAAGATTTCTAAACACCGATCGATCGCTACAAACACCGATCGATCGCCAATCACATTCTGTCCCCTCGCGATCGATCGCAACAACTTGGCGATCGATCGCCACAATGCTCTGTTCATCGCGATCGATCGCGACAATTTCACCGATCGATCGCCACACCTTTTCACCGCCTAAAAATTGGTTGTCATCGGCGATCAATCGCCAAAACGTACCGATCGATCGCCGATGCCCAGAAAGGTTAGAGCATGGCGAGTTTCAAGCTTATCTCCATGGTCTTCTCCTCAATTCAATTTAAACCATATCAACTTGTTTTTACAATCTCTAGGACCATAATAACATGTTTCATACATCAAAGAATCCATTTCATAGCATATAACGTGATATGATTCTTTACATGCACACTTGATCTTTCCTTTCACATATCTTAACATCCATAACATAATTCAAGTGTTCAATCATGAATTCCTTACCAAGAGGCTAAGAAATCACTTCACCCAACTTCCTAGCTCACTTCACAAGTGAAAACTCAAGCTTTGCCTAAGAAAATCTCCAAGGGTTGGAGAGGAGCTTTGTAGAGAATTTTAGGTGAAAGTGGTGTAGTATGTGATTTAACCTTAGCCACTGATATAGAACCTTAAGTCCCTAAGTTACTTGATATCATGTCATTTGGAGATAATTACTGTTAAGTGTCATGTACATGAATGATGACATCCAATGCAAATGCAACCTAAGTCAAATTCATTCACATGCATATTCAAATGTCCACTTACAAATCAAATACACATGCTAATGCACCTTCAAATGCATATACATTCATATTTTTGATATATTATGGTCAACTCATGTACACCATTACCATATCTCTTTTCATACATGTAGTAAGTCATTCTTGGTTCCACTCGAACCCCCATTATCATATGCCACGTGATAAATTACACCATAATCATATCACACGTATATAACAATAAATCGAGGCATTACAATTCTCCCCCACTCATTGAATTTCGTCCTCGAAATTGTATATACAAACATGCATATCTGATACAACAACTCAATCACCTGTGATAAAAGATAGGAAACATATCATGTATGCAACAGTACAATATGTATATACCAACAGTATCATAAAACTGTAAAATCATACCAGAAAACAAATCCGGATACCGTTGCATCATATGCTGCTCCGTCTCCCACGTTGCCTCTTCGACACCCCGTCTGTCCCACTGTACCTTAACCATAGGAATCACCTATTACGCAACCTGCGTTCAGCTCGATCCAAGATCATAACCGGTCGTTCCTCATACGACACATCTGTATCCAACTGTACATCAGGTAACTGTAATACATGACTCGGATCTGGTTCATACTTCCTCAACAGTGAAACATGAAAAACATCATGAATACTACTCAATGCCGGTGGTAGTGCCAATCGATATGCCAACGTACCAATACGTTGCAATACCTCATACGGACCAATATACCGTGGAGACAATTTCCACGCTTACCAAACGTACTACACCTTTAAAAGGTGAGATTTTCAAGAACACACGGTCACCAACTTGAAATTCAAGTGGTCTACGTCGCTTATTGGCATAAGCAGCCTGTCTATCCTGAGCAGCTTTAAGTTTCAATCGAATTACCTTACTTTCTCTTCCATTTCATGAATCATATCCGGTCCAGTTAAGGAAGACTGATCCACATCATCCCAATACAATGGCGATCTACATCGTCGCCCATACAAAGCCTCAAATGGTGCCATCTGTATACTAGACTGATAACTGTTGTTATATGAAAATTCCACTAATGGCAACGAATCTTGCCAAGAGGTATCAAACTCTAATACACAGGCACGCAACATATCCTCAAGCGTCTGTATCGTACGCTCTGTTTGTCCATCTGTGGGCGGATGATATGCTGTACTCAACCGCACTTCAGTTCCCAACGCTGTCTGTAACCCTTCCCAGAAATGAGAAGTAAATCTCGGATCCCTATCCGATACAATGGAAACTGGAATACCATGTAGTCTCACTACATGTTGAATGTACAACTGTGCCATTCTCAGATATGTATATGTCATACAATATGGCACAAAATGAGATACTTTGGTGAGTCTGTCAACAATCAAATGGCATCGCAACCAGAAGACGTCCGTGGTAAATGAGTCACAAAATCCATCGTGATATGTTCCCATTTCCACTGAGGAATTTCCAAACTATGTAATTCACCTCCTGGTCTCTGTCTTTCCGCTTTCACTTGTTGACAGATCAAACACCGTTTCACAAAGCTCAATACATCCTGTTTCATACGTTTCCACCAAAATTGGGTACGTAAATCATGATACATTTTCTTCCTCCAGGATGTATACTGTATCTACTACAATGAGCACGTTGTAGTAGTTCTTGGCGTAGTCCTAATGAAGCAGGTACTACCCAACAATTTCTGTATTTCAACGTTCCATCACTTGTAAGTACAAATTGAGATGTTTGTCCTTGATTTATCTTTTCCTTCCATTGTTGTACTTCATCATCAGCCAGTTGTGCCGTTCTGATTTTTCTCAAAAATGTCGGGTTCAACCAACAATGTTGATACCCGTACTGGCTCTAATTCCATATCAAAATCATAACCCAAAGTACAACAAGAAGTCATCAAAAGCAGATAAATGAATCACCTCGTCAGCCGTATAATGTACTTTCCGACTCAAGGCATCTGCTGTAAGATTAGCCTTTCCTGGATGATATTCAATCTCACAATCATAATCTTTCAACAGATCCATCCATCTCCTTTGTCTCATATTCAACTCCGCTTGAGTGAATAGAAATTTTAAGACTTTTATGATATGTATATATGGTAAACGACGTACCATACAAATATGTCGCCATATCTTCAATGCAAAGACAATGGCAGCCAATTCCAGATCATGCACTGGATATCTCAGTTCATGTGGCTTCAACTGTCGTGATGCATAAGCCACTACATGTTTGTCCTGCATCAATACACAACCCAAACCAAGTAAAGATGCATCAGTATATACTGCAAACCTGTCATGCTCAGATGGAATGATCAAGACTGGAGCTGTAGTCAATCGATGTTTTAATTCTTGAAAACTACACTCACACGCCTCTGATCATTGAAATGATACTCCCTTCTGTGTCAAATGTGTCAATGGTTTGGCGATCGCTGAAAATCCTTCAACGAACCGTCTATAATATCCAGCCAACCTAAGAAACTACGAATCTCTGGCACAGAATTAGGTGTGACCAATTCAACACTGCTTCCACTTTCTTTGGATCAACTGATATACCTTCTTCTGAAATAACATGTCCCAAAAAGCCGACACTAGTCAACCAAAACTCACACTTACTGAGTTTGGCATACAACTGATGTGTCCTTAACAATTGCAATACCCTATGCAAATGTTGAACATGTTCGGCATCACTCCGTGAATAGATCAGTATATCATCGATAAAGACATGACAAATCGATCAGATATTCCTGAAACACACGATTCATTTAAACTCATAAAGACAGCAGGAGCATTTGTCACTCCACATGGCATTACCAGAACTCATAATGTCCATAATGAGTTCTGAATGCTGTCTTCTGTATATCTCCTTCCCTCACCCGTATTTGATGATATCCTGACCTCAAGTCAATCTTAGAATAAATCCTTGATCCCTGCAACTGATCAAATAAATCATCAATACGAGGAAGAGGATATTTATTCTTTATCGTTACCTTGTTCAATTGTCTATAGTCAATACACAATCTCATTGTCCCATCCTTCTTCTTCACAAATAACACCGGAGCACCCCAAGGCGATACACTAGGACGTATGTACCCCTTGTCCATAAATCTTGCAATTGAGTTTTCAACTCTTCAATTCAGTTGGTGCCATCCGATAAGGAGCCCGTGAAATTGCAGAAGTACCAGGTATCAAATCAATACCAAATTCAACTTCTCGACTCGGTGGAAATCCAGGTATCTCATCTGGAAACACATCCGCATATTCTGCAACCACTGGTATCTCCTCCACTTTCCTGTCTAGTTTATGTTCCATGATATCAAGGGCATAAATCAAATAACCCGCATGTCCACGCTCTAACAAACGCGACATTCGGATTGCTGATATTAAAGGAATCCTTGCACTCGATCCTTGGCCATAAAAATACCATTGAGTTCCAATATCAGACTGAAATCTTACTACCTTCTGACTACAATCCACAACAGATTGATATTTACTCAATACATCAATTCCAAGGATGCAATCAAAATCGGACATGTCTAACACAATCAAATCAGTCTGTAACCCATACTCAGTCTCAAACTGAATAGCACAATCAGACACACTCTGACAAGTCATTACAGTAGTTCCCATGGGTGTCGAAACATAAAGAGGCATCAACAGTGGAGACGAGCATATATGATACTGATCAATAAAAGCTTGTGCAATAAAAGAATGTGATGCACCAGTATCAATCAACAGTAAAGCAGGATAAGTAAACAAAGTACACTTACCCGCTATCACAGTATCAGGAGCTGCCTCTGCGTCCTCCCTGTTCAGTGCATACACTTGAGCCTGAGGTGTTCCTGCCCTCTGTCCTCCACCAGACTGTGGTACACCCTGTGGTCTCTGATGCACTGTATTCTCTGACACTGGTCCTCTCCTCTGTTGTCCACCCACTTGAGGACAATCACGAATCACATGTCCTGGTTTCCCACAACGGAAACAAACCACTGTATCAAACTGTGGACAATTCCTTTGATAATGTGGCCCTCCACATTTAAAACATTGTAATCCACGTCCACTACTACTACTACTGCCTTGGGACTGTCCTTTCGATTTTTCTATCCTCCCCTTTCCTTGATCCAAAACGTTTTCCACTAAACCTAGATGAAGATGCACCACCTCGTGGTGATTTAAATGATTCCCTCTAGGTCTCATACTGTCAGATGTAGGTGGTTGGGCTTGTCCAACATCTGTATATACCCCTACAGCAATCTCAACCATCTCAGCTCTAGTCACGCTTCTTCATATGATGTAGGGTTATTGGACATGACCCTATCAAACAATTCAGGCCTCAAACCTTTCACAAATTGTCTGATCTTAGCTTTGGTGTTAACAGCAATATGTGGCACATACCGGAGCAAAGAAGAATAATGCACAGCATAATCAGATACTGTCATTGATCCCTGTCTCAAATGCGTAAATTCATCCTCTTTCCTCTGCCTTGCAGCAACAGAGAAATAATGCTCCAGAAACTTCGTTCTAAACACATCCCAGTTCACTGTATGTCCTTGAGCCCTCAACTCAAGCACTGTGAATTTCCACCACATCATAGCTTTCTTAGCTAACTGGAATTCAGCTAAGCGTAACCACGCAGTCTTGGCACACGGTGCAGATACAAATATCTGTTCCACACGTTCCAGCCACTCCTCTGCCAGTTCCCCTGACTCAGTCCCCTCAAACCTAGGTGGCTGATAGCTCAGAAATTGCGTCAATGTTGTAAGGACCCCAAGCCCTTAAAACCTTGATTAGTGTATTAACCACTATGTGTGGTACATGCTTTCTATAAAATGTCAATCGGGAAGCTCTGATGATACTTAATCATTGCCTGTCAATAAAAGACTCATATGTTTGCCCTTTACCAACCCCTTGGTGCCACTTTTCACATTGTAAACTTTTACAAAAATTTGGGCAGAGTCTCCCCATAAATAGAGCTATCCCAAAACAGAGTACAACACATAACAAAATTCCCGGCCAGGGAACACATAATACTCAACAGAAAGCAGTAATACAAGTAGAGTTCCCAGCCAGGGAAGACACCACACATATGTCAACAAAGTGGGTTCCAACACCCACATATACACCAATGACTCTCATATCATTCTAGCAGTTCAACCTAATTGCATGCAACCTTAAATGAAAGAGAGAAAGGCTCATGCCTTTATAGACAATCCATATACAAGTATAATCGTGCTCACATGCGAGCATCATGAATATGAATATGTATAAATCCTCAGGTGTATATATAGGTACTCTATACGATAACCGTGCTCCATCAAGCCCTGGTACCACGATCCTGGGAGTACCTCAATCAACAGCTCGAGCTCAGCTCCATAGCCATCGGTGTACCTGTCCACCTGTCCCAACAGAGACAGCCCCCAACGGGGTGAGCATACCAATACACAAAATCCCATAATCATAATAATGAAATTCATAATTTAACAACAAAGGTAAATGCTAATGAATTTAAATGATACTCCCTGGATGGCAACATCCTCATCCGGGATTCCGTGTACTGTCCCTGTTCTCACAACATCAAACTCATCAAATCTCATAAATCAGTAAATCAACACATTGATTTACACATCGCATGCCTGATCCTCGAATATCAACATATAGTGATTACAAATTCATTAAACATGCAATTACAGATATCACAATATCTAATACTGATTTCACAACCTTGCTATCAATCACAGATAGCTCAAATGCCTTAGCATTATTTTACCAATCCTTCATTATACTTAGACATCTCAAGTGTCTTATAATGAATACATGAGTCTACAAACCTAGACATCTCAATGTCTTATAATGAATACACGATTCTACGAACTTAGACATCTCAAATGTCTTACGAAGAATACATGATTTTACGATCATTCCCAGGCATCTCAAATGCCCTAATATAATCAAATAAACCCAGTACCCCATATATCATGCAAGAGTCATCCTACTCTAGTGTCACGCACGCTACAAGCGGCGATATCAAGATTTGGGGTCATTCCTTGGCTATATCAACATGTATGTATAACCATACGCAAAACATTCAATGAAATCAAAAACACCTTATGCATTTCACATATATATAGTAATGCTCGTACGTCGCACGTACCTTAAATCTCCGAAGTCCGAGCCAAGCCTTGCTCGAGTTCCATGCCCCGAGGAATGATGTGCTAACACGATAAATAATTCACAATTATTTACGAACATGTAACCTATGCTCAAGCACACCCATATCCCTCACAACATTGTCAATACACGACAATTATCCTCTTAAAAGACCCGGGGCAGGGTACATGCAGGGAAGGAATAAATGAGACAATCGAAATTTGTTCAAGAATGCCCTACAAAAATCGAACCTTAATCTCACAATTTCGAACCCAATTAAATACCATAATTCATCTAAAATGTCAATTAATCAATCCAAGCAAGAATCAACATCCCTTGACAAAAACTCCCCCATTTTCGAACTCAACCCCCATAATTCGAATCCAAACAAGCCCTTAAATTCAAACCCTTAAAATCCTTCAAATTCGAACCAAAGCTTCTCAATTCAATCTCAATCAAGCATCATAATACTCTTAAAACATGCAATAATCGATCAATTGCACGAAATAATACCCCTGCCAAAAACCCCCAAAAATCGAAATCAAACCCTACAATTTCGAAAATAATTTCGAACCAAAACCACCGAATTTAGTAGGGAATAACATGAGAGGGATGCAAAAGGGGTAAGGGAGGCTATCCATACGAAATCGGAAGCAAAATCAAACGAAAAATCGAAGAACCCTAGAAATTGGGGATCGACGCTTACCAGCCAAATCCGAACGAGAAACGCGACGAAACTTTCAATTGGCAGAGGGGAAAGGAGCGCCTCGTCGAGACGAAGCCGTGGGGTAGGTCGCACGCGCCGATCGGCGGCCGGACGGCGGCTGGCGGAGCGCCTGAAACGGCGGGGGTCCTGTAGCAGCGGAACACGCATCGCGGGAGAGAGGGGAAGAAATGGGGCTGAAATGATTTTCTCTTAAATCTTGGGTTCAAATGGTATTTATAGCAAAAATACCCCGAAAATTAATAGCCCCACAAATACATCATGATTCCTTAAAATCATCTGTTTCAAAACTCTCTCTCTAACTCCAAAACCCCCTACCGGTGCTCACAAAGCACCCGAGATTCCGAGACACATCAAAAACCAACTCTTAGGTTTTACACCGTAATGTGAATACAATCTCAACCTCTGGATCCAACGATCCCAACTACCCAAATAAACGAGCCCAGAAGGCCCAACACCTCGATTAAATTCCAAAATCGCCACGTAAAACCACTTTGGGGATTATTAACACTACGGGATTAACACCTATAATCCCTGGTCATCACAATATCCCCCACTAAAAGAATTTCGTCCTCGAAATTAGCACCGATGTATCACGTAACACCCGGGCTACACCTCAACCTGAAGCCATAACCTCGATTCCTGACCATATCAGAATCGTATTAATAAACGCGAGGATACTTACCTCTCATCTAATCTCTGAAACAGAGCGACATACCAAAACCAACATATCACCCAAGAGGTAAAACGTACCTCGATGCGGGTCATCCCAAAAGTCAGTCCCTCATGACTGCGAAACAACTGATACTTACGACTGTAGATCAGACAGTCATCCTTCGTTCTAATACAACAGTACGAACACGTCCCGATGACACCTCAACCGTAAGAACGTTGACCTCGTGTCAAACTCTGGAGTGGAGTAGACTTCCAAATCCATCATAACGTCAAAGAGCGTCAGCACAGCTCAACGCTAATAATCCAAAAGCAGTTAGTCAACTGAAACTGTAAGGATTCGAATCGCTCCTGATTCTATCGTAGATATCATTCCATGACATCTCTATCAAGACTCACGATGTCTAACATACATCGTTACGAGGGGAAACACTAGTACAACCACGGTGTACACATATCAAACCTGGTTTCCACTTTCAAACTTCCTCCATCGAAGGAGTAGTCGCCTCATTGCAACTTAATTTGGGCAACTCACGGCCACAAATTCAAACAAAAGACATCTCACAAGATGTCCACCTCCGGATGTTCCAAGAATCACGTCCTGATCATAAATAACAACCGAGACTCCGCAGAGTTTAAAATTCTTAAGGGGCATGCAATAAACCCATTGCATCCTCAACGCTTGTGTCGTCAGCGACACTCAACCAATCCGAAATCCTGCCATCCCTTGAAAATCCTCGGATTTAACAATCCAAACTTGGGAAGGCTGTCGCATAACTCGAAGGAAAACACCAACAAGGGAAGTACCTTAACCCTCACAAGAAAATCCCTCCTCAAGGGAGTCAACTAACTTCACGATCATTCCTCATAATCATCGTGCCATGGAGATTCCCAATCTCAAGGTGTTCCATATCTCACATCAGAGATTTAACCATCCAAAAATAGCATAACTCTATGCTTAACAGAGAGGAAATCAATAACTGGCATCCGTATACTCACCGGTATACCTGCCTAAGCACTGATGTCGCATGCATACTCAATGCACTCGGCTCGGGTATCTACCACATATCCCTAAGCCCCAAACACAACCGTCAATTCTGAGTCATTCCTTACTCAGTGGAGGATGAAAATCGACGATTAACAATACACGGTGTGATTCCCAAAATCAACACCACTTGTACCAACTTACCGAATCTTTCAAAGATTCCCAAATAGGTATAATACTACCTCCTTCCTCGCAAGGGAAGTGCCATCGAACTCGAGATCCACAAGTCTCGAACCATCGTTCGGAAAAAACTGGATACAATAACACCCATTGTATCCCAATACACGGGTTCCTTTAGATTGAGTCAATAACAACCTGATGACTCTCTTGTTGGTACTCCAACATCCTGAGCTGTCCCAGACAAGTCTCCAAGATTTAAACATAAACGTATACACGTTTTCAGCGAGGCATGAACAACCTTAACCTCAATGACATGGTGACTACTAGAGTCCACCACAATCCACATCGTATCACCTTACGATTTGCCAAACTTGGTTCCAACGAGCAGTGTAACGGCTCTAGCAAGCCCATCATGGTGCTACACACACGCGGCAGACAACCTAGTCTCCTGCCTCTTTAGGTTTACCTCAAACCTACCAATAAGACGGACGTTTCCACATGGTATAACATACTATGGGAGGAAAACTCAATAGAGTAGTGGGTCTTTATCCAACATTCCTCAATGCCGATACACCCTGGACAACCCAATGTCCCTATGTACTTAACATAACCTGATCCTACTCCCTTAGGACCCATCCTACACCCTCAAGGGTGGTGTGACCATGTCCACCACATGTCACATCGACAGAAAGCGAGTACTTTCCTCCATGATTACTCCTGTCGTCAAATCACATGGCCAAAAGCCATTCCAACGAGCATACCTCAAGGGTATCACCACTCGTAAAATGATCCCCCAATCGTAAGCTGCGGTACAATCACATGTACAGCGCATCCAACCATTCCTCGAGCAACCCGCTCGGTATAAGGGTCACGTCCATCGGTGTCGCACACACCACCTTGTGCTCGGTACTGGCACCCAAGGCATACCACAGAATACGTATACTCAACGCATAGATCATCGTAACGATGATGCATGTCTAATAAGACATCTCCTACACCATCGTCATCGTCATCCCGTGACGACACATGCCAACTCATGGCATCTAAAACATTGCCCACTAGTGACGATACATGTACATCAGCGTATGTCATCCACTATCATGCTAGTAAAATAGGCATAATAAAACATGTATATCAATGCATGCCAGCTACAATAAAGCTAATAAAATAGCAATATCTCATACCTCATCGCTAGCAATATAGCGTCATACCTGTCTCCGTCGCTCAATAATAGTGCGTAATCAGCACCCATCGCTCGAAGGCGGCAAAAATCCTGTGCTGAGTACATAGCGGCAAGATCCCTCGCTATAGAATCGACGGTATGACACCTCGTCAGATAATAAGTGGCATGAAACCTCGCTATACCCTGAGCATGAATCATCGTCCACATAGTAGCGGAAAGAGGCATCGCTATCAATACACCTGGCGGAATGAACCATCGCCAATAGATATAGCGGAATGAACCATCGCTATAAATACACCTGGCGGAATGAACCATCGCCAATCAATATAGCGGAATGAACCATCGCCAATCAATATAGCGGAATGAACCATCGCTATCAATACACCTGGCGGAATGAACCATCGCCAATAGATATAGCGGAATGAACCATCGCTATAAATACACCTGGCGGAATGAACCATCGCCAATAGATATAGCGGAATGAACCGTCGCTATAAATACACCTGGCGGAATGAACCATCGCCAATAAATATAGCGGAATGAACCGTCGCTATAAACCGTGTCCTCATAAAGAAATGAATATAAATCGACACAGCGGGGACACATCACCGCTATCATCCGTGTCATCACAAAGGAATGAATCATCATCCTAACAAGCGGCATCTCATCCTCGCTTCTTCATACAAGCGGTATCTCATCCTCGCTTCGTATGGCATACCCCGCCTCCATGTGCAAGCGAGCATCCCCGCCCGCTCCACATTTTTAGCGGTACAAGCATAAGCTTCTTCATACAAGCGGTATATCATCCTCGCTTCGTATGGAATACCCCGCCTCCATGTGCAAGCGAGCATCCCCGCCCGCTCCACATTTTTAGCGGTCAAGCGTAAGTATAAAAATTCTCACTGTCATAAGCAGGACTCCTGGAATGTATAATCATCATTCCTTTTTTATACTCCATATTTCCTGTAACCTGCAACCATCAGGGTTAACAACAATAGCCATATACGCTATGCATCCACATTCAATTCATAATAAAAACACATTATGAGAATGTATGGTTTCACAAATAAATGTCATGATATCCTTCTTTAAATCCTTATTTCATCCTGAGCCCTTATCATTAGTACATTTTAATGCTTCTTGCTACTCCAGGAAAGCGGAATTCTTCCTCGCTTCCACTGGACTTTAGCGTTGCTACTCCATGTAAGCGGAACTCTTCATCGCTTCCAATGGACTTTAGCGTTGCTACTCCATATAAGCGGGACTCTTCATCGCTTCATATGGACTTTAGCATTGCTACTCCATATAAGCGGGACTCTTCATCGCTTCATATGGACTTTAGCATAAGCCATTAAAATCCTTACTAAGATAACTTTGACTCAAGACATGCATATGCAAAAACAATGCACAATAACATATATCATAACCTCAATGCACCACTTTGCATTCATCATGTGTCAACAAGACAACGTAAAATACATGTTACCTCGGAAATATCCCTTTATCTGATTTTCTTAAAACCAGCTTCCTTGGCACATAACACACGGAGTGCCAGACATCCCCATAAATGTCATCCTATCGTGTTCCACACGATTCCTGCAACCACAATGGTTAGCAATACCACTTTTCATATCATAAGAGCACATAAACAATTTGCTATGTCATACAACATTAATGCCATCATGCATAAATATGTGCTATCAATAACTTCCTAGGCCCTTAACAGCCCCAATGAGCAACCACTGCTCTGATACCACTAATGTAAGGACCCCAAGCCCTTAAAACCTTGATTAGTGTATTAACCACTATGTGTGGTACATGCTTTCTATAAAATGTCAATCGGGAAGCTCTGATGATACTTAATCATTGCCTGTCAATAAAAGACTCATATGTTTGCCCTTTACCAACCCCTTGGTGCCACTTTTCACATTGTAAACTTTTACAAAAATTTGGGCAGAGTCTCCCCATAAATAGAGCTATCCCAAAACAGAGTACAACACATAACAAAATTCCCGGCCAGGGAACACATAATACTCACAGAAAGCAGTAATACAAGTAGATTCCCAGCCAGGGAAGACAACCACACATATGTCAACAAAAGTGGGTTCCAACACCCACATAATACACCAATGACTCTCATATCATTCTAGCAATTCAACCTAATTGCATGCAACCTTAAATGAAAGAGAGAAAGGCTCATGCCTTTATATACAATCCATATACAAGTATAATCGTGCTCACATGCGAGCATCATGAATATGAATATGTATAAATCCTCAGGTGTATATATAGGTACTCTATACGATACCGTGCTCCATCAAGCCCTGGTACCACGATCCTGGGAGTACCTCAAATCAACAGCTCGAGCTCAGCTCCATAGCCATCGATGTACCTGTCCACCTGTCCCAACAGAGACAGCCCCCAACGGGGGTGAGCATACCAATACACAAAATCCCATAATCATAATAATGAAATTCATAATTTACAACAAAGGTAAATGCTAATGAATTTAAATGATACTCCCTGGATGGCAACATCCTCATCCGGGATTCCGTGTACTGTCCCTGTTCTCACAACATCAAACTCATCAAATCTCATAAATCAGTAAATCAACACATTGATTTACACATCGCATGCCTGATCCTCGAATATCAACATATAGTGATTACAAATTCATTAAACATGCAATTACAGATATCACAATATCTAATACTGATTTCACAACCTTGCTATCAATCACAGATAGCTCAAATGCCTTAGCATTTATTTTACCAATCCTTCATTATACTTAGACATCTCAAGTGTCTTATAATGAATACATGAGTCTACAAACCTAGACATCTCAAATGTCTTATAATGAATACACGATTCTACGAACTTAGACATCTCAAATGTCTTACGAAGAATACATGATTTTACGATCATTCCCAGGCATCTCAAATGCCCTAATATAATCAAATAAACCCAGTACCCCATATATCATGCAAGAGTCATCCTACTCTAGTGTCACGCACGCTACAAGCGGCGATATCAAGATTTGGGTCATTCCTTGGCTATATCAACATGTATGTATAACCATACGCAAAACATTCAATGAAATCAAAAACACCTTATGCATTTCACATATATATAGTAATGCTCGTACGTCGCACGTACCTTAAATCTCCGAAGTCCGAGCCAAGCCTTGCTCGAGTTCCATGCCCCGAGGAATGATGTGCTAACACGATAAATAATTCACAATTATTTACGAACATGTAACCTATGCTCAAGCACACCCATATCCCTCACAACATTGTCAATACACGACAATTATCCTCTTAAAAGACCCGGGGCAGGGTACATGCAGGGAAGGAATAAATGAGACAATCGAAATTTGTTCAAGAATGCCCTACAAAAATCGAACCTTAATCTCACAATTTCGAACCCAATTAAATACCATAATTCATCTAAAATGTCAATTAATCAATCCAAGCAAGAATCAACATCCCTTGACAAAAACTCCCCATTTTCGAACTCAACCCCCATAATTCGAATCCAAACAAGCCCTTAAATTCAAACCCTTAAAATCCTTCAAATTCGAACCAAAGCTTCTCAATTCAATCTCAATCAAGCATCATAATACTCTTAAAACATGCAATAATCGATCAATTGCACGAAATAATACCCCTGCCAAAAACCCCCCAAAAATCGAAATCAAACCCTACAATTTTCGAAAATAATTTCGAACCAAAACCACCGAATTTAGTAGGGAATAACATGAGAGGGATGCAAAAGGGGTAAGGGAGGCTATCCATACGAAATCGGAAGCAAAATCAAACGAAAATCGAAGAACCCTAGAAATTGGGGATCGACGCTTACCAGCCAAATCCGAACGAGAAACGCGACGAAACTTTCAATTGGCAGAGGGGAAAGGAGCGCCTCGTCGAGACGAAGCCGTGGGTAGGTCGCACGCGCCGATCGGCGGCCGGACGGCGGCTGGCGGAGCGCCTGAAACGGCGGGGGTCCTGTAGCAGCGGAACACGCATCGCGGGAGAGAGGGGAAGAAATGGGGCTGAAATGATTTTCTCTTAAAATCTTGGGTTCAAATGGTATTTATAGCAAAAATACCCCGAAAAATTAATAGCCCCACAAATACATCATGATTCCTTAAAAATCATCTGTTTTCAAAAACTCTCTCTCTAACTCCAAAACCCCCTACCGGTGCTCACAAAGCACCCGAGATTCCGAGACACATCAAAAACCCAACTCTTAGGTTTTACACCGTAATGTGAATACAATCTCAACCTCTGGATCCAACGATCCCAACTACCCAAATAAACGAGCCCAGAAGGCCCAACACCTCGATTAAATTCCAAATCGCCACGTAAAACCACTTTGGGGATTATTAACACTACGGGATTAACACCTATAATCCCTGGTCATCACAAATGTCAATTCTCCAGGCAACAGTACCTGTTCCACTGGTCCTTGCTCAATCGGTGGTGGTGGTACAGGCACCATCCTCACACTAGCATTGCCACTCAGGGCATCCCCAACATCCTCATGATACCCTCTATCTATCATAGCTGTATAACAAGGGTTAATAATAACATTACAAGTATATAACATGTTAGAATAACATCATATTCCAAATCCTAACATGTTAGTACCATTCTCAAAGTGTTTAGGTAACTCCCTAATACACTTCCTCTACCCATGTTCACCCCGTTCTCGAACCACTACTCTGATACCACTAATGTGGGGTCCTCTTTACTTAATCCATTATGTATCCATTAAACATACATATGTGAGTCTGAATTAAGTAATGTACCATGCATGGATTAAGAGTTCATACTACTTAAGTTGTTTACAAGGTTCTCAAAAACCTAACAAACTATACATAACATGTACATAAACAACCTAATCCAAAAGAACTCCTAGGCAGTGGTTCCCCTCGCAGCGGAAATCATGACTCACGCTCCCCACGTCTATGAGTCCCTACAGAAACATTCACAACGTGAGTATAGATAACAATTATCTCAGTGCAATATCAAACCACAATATCAATATCAATGATAAAGCACAAATAAATCATCAATACGTGAATGTTCTGTATCATGCATCCACAAATGCACTATGTCATGACATGTCTCAACAATTTCCCTATTATCACGAGCCCCATATGATATGCCTAATCAGCTCAATATGTCAGTGGAACCACATCACATCTGCATATTAGCAGCACATATCATAGTACCATGCTCATCGGTGATAATAGCCAGAGTATATACCCACACCAGGCGTATATCTCTCAAGCCAAAGCATATGTAGTATATCTATCGTGGCAACGATCCCAGCCAAAGCATATACACATATCTATCAAGGCATCCATCCCAATCATATGAAATCCATGTATGAGCATGCATATGAACTACCAATCATATGACACAAGATAACATAAATCATATGATATCAAAACCATAACATCATCATCGCATCATATCTATACTCCGTACGTCAACACGTACCTGTATTGCGACACAAAAGCGATAAATCAGGCGTTGATAGCTAATTGCCTCTTTGCCCTGTCCCCTGAGATGATGCTACAACAATGCCAACAATATATCATGTTATCATAGGCATTAAAATCAAATTCTACAAAATATAACATTTTTCAAGATTTCTAAACCACCGATCGATCGCTACAAACACCGATCGATCGCCATCACATTCTGTCCCCTCGCGATCGATCGCAACAACTTGGCGATCGATCGCCACAATGCTCTGTTCATCGCGATCGATCGCGACAATTTCACTGATCGATTGCCACACCTTTTCACCGCCTTAAAAATTGGCTGTCTTCGGCGATCGATCGCCAAAACGTACCGATCGATCGCCGATGCCCAGAAAGGTTAGAGCATGGCGATTTTCAAGCTTATCTCCATGGTTCTTCTCCTCTAATTCAATTTGAACCATATCAACTTGTTTCTTACAATCTCTAGGACCATAATAACATGTTTCTATCATCAAAGAAGCCAATTCATAGCATATAAACATGATATGATTCTCTACATGCACACTTGATCTTTCCTTTCACATATCTTAACATCCATAACATAATTCAAGTGTTCAATCATGAATTCCTTACCAAGATGCTAAGAAATCACTTCACCCAACTTCCTAGCTCACTTCACAAGTGAAAACTCAAGCTTTGCCTAAGAAAATCTCCAAGGGTTGGAGAGGAGCTTTGTAGAGAATTTTAGGTGAAAAGTGGTGTAGTATGTGATTTCACCTCTAAGCCACTTGATATAGAACCTTAAGTCCCTAAGTTACTTGATATCGTGTCATTTGGAGATAATTACATGTTAAGTGTCATGTACATGAAGATGACATCCAAATGCAAATGCAACTCTAAGTCAAATTCAATTCACATGCATATTCAAATGTCCACTTACAACTCAAATACACATGCTAATGCACCTTCAAATGCATATACATTTCATATTTCTTGATATATTATGGTTCAACTCATTGTACACCATTACCATATCTCTTTCATACATGTAGTAAGTCATTCTTGGTTCCACTCGAACCCCCATTATCATACTGCCACGTGATATAATTACACCATAATCATATCACACGTATATAACAATAAATCGAGGCATTACAATCATGGTTGGGGAATTTGAATATTATGTGATTTAAATGCAAGAAAAATTTTCTGGATAGCATATGGTGTTGCACTTGCATATGTTTTTTCCCCTGATAGTATGACTACATGCACTAATGATATGGCTTAATACACTAATAATGGGTTAAGGGCACGGGGGTCCTTACATTAGTGGTATCATAGCAGTGGTTGCTCTTTGGGGCTGTTAAGGGCCTAGGAAGTTATTATAGCACATATTTATGCATGATGGCATTGATGTTGTATGACACAACTAGTTGTTTATGTGCTGTTATGATATGAAAAGTTGTGCTAATCATTATAATTGCAGGAATCGTGTAGAATGCGATGTGATGGCATTAATGGTGATGTCTAGCACTTCATGTTAAAGGATCTGATTTTGTAGGAAAATCAGGAAAGGTGAGACGTACGGGCTTCGGACGGTAAAACGTGCTACACCTTTGATTATGTATATCGTGGATAGTGGATCCTTACATGTGATGATATATGTGAAATGATAGTGATATATTGTGATAATGGAACCAATTGTTGTGTTTGATTATTGTGGTAGAATTGATGAATGTTACGGTAGCCTTTATCTCCGAGCGAGGGAGGTACTTGCCGCTGTCATGTCTAAGCGAGGTAACATGCCGCTGTCATTGTGGAAGCGAGGAGTCCTAACATTCCGCTGTTGTATTGGGACCGGAACAGTCACAATTCTATTGATTAATGTGGAATATTGTGGTTATAACTGGAACATGATATCGATCATTATATTGTGAACTGTGGTATTAACCTGGATGCAGGTACATGGAGCTAGTGGAAGTTCCGGTAGTTGTTATATTCGAGCGAGGGAGGTACTTGCCGCTGTCATATGAAGCGATGGTAATATGATATTTGCCGCTGTCATGTCTAAGCGAGGTAACATGCCGCTGTCATTGTCGAAATGAGGGATATCATATGATGCCGCTATATGTCGAAGCGAGGGGTCCTAAAATTCCGCTGCTATAACAAGACCGGAACAACCACATTATCGATATTGATAGCGATGGTTCATTCCGCTATATTGATTGGCGATGGTTCATTCCGCTATATTGATTGGCGATGGTTCATGCCGCCAAGTATATTGATAGCGATGGTTCATTCCGCTATATTGATTGGCGATGGTTCATGCCGCCAGGTATATTGATAGCGATGGTTCATTCCGCTATATTGATTGGCGATGGTTCATGCCGCCAGGTATATTGATAGCGATGGTTCATTCCGCTACATTGATTGGCGATGGTTCATGCCGCCAGGTATGTTGATAGCGATGGTTCATGCCGCTACATTGATTGGCGATGGTTCATGCCGCCAGGTATATTGATAGCGATGGTTCATTCCGCTATATTGATTGGCGATGGTTCATGCCGCCAGGTATATTGATAGCGATGGTTCATTCCGCTATATTGATTGGCGATGGTTCATGCCGCCGGGTATATTGATTGGCGATGGTTCATGCCGCCAGGTATATTGATAGCGATGTCTCATTACGCTATTCTATTGGCGATGGTTCATGCCGCCGGGTATTCTATTGACGATGATTCGTGCCACCGGATATTACCTAGCGACGGGTCATTCCGCTACACCTATGGCGATGGTTCATACCGCCGGATATCTATAGCGATGTCTTATGCCGCTGACTCTATGACGAGAGATCATGCCGCTGATTCTATAGCAATGGGTTATACCGCTATGTGCGTAGCGCTGGATTTTGTCGCCTACGAGCGATGGATGCTACTTGTGTACCGCTGGTGGACGATGGATACAGGTATTCCGCTATCTTGATAGCGATGAGGTATGGCATATTACTTGTGTTAGCATTATTGTGGATACTACATGTTGTTATATATATCATGTATTTGACGATGAAATTATGGATGTCATGTGTTGACATATGCCGTCACGGGATAACGATGACATAGTTGATGTTCTATGTAGACGTGTGGCGTCGTTTTGATGATTAATACATTTATGTTGTGTATTGAGTTGTATGGTTTGAGTGCCTTTGGTGGGCACATGGTAGTGTCTGGGTCACTAGTTGACGAGACTATTATGACGAGCAAGTTGCTCGAAGAATTATTGGGTGCACCGTACAAGGATTGTACCGTAGCACATTTTTTTTGGAGTATATTGTTCGAGTAATGATACCCTTGGGTATACTCGCTGGTTTGGCTTAGGCCAAGTGATTGGTGGTAAGAGTAGTCATTGAGGAAACTACTCGCTTGTTGTTGTGATCTGCGGTAGGCGTGGTCACACCCACCCTGAGGGTGTGGGATAAGTCCTAATGGATAGGATTGCTTCGTGGTTGAGCAAGGACACCGGGATGTCCATTATGCTTTGGTTTTAGAGAAATATTGGGTGATGACCCACTCCTCTAAATGGATGATACGGTATGGTATGCCGGGTGGAACGTGTGAGACGTTGGTAGGCTTGATATGAGCCTTTGGAGGCAGCGCTCGTTAGCCAGATATAGTGGCAATGTTATAGCGTGCTTTTGAATTACCATTATACTGCTCGTGTGAATCGAGTTCAGTAATGAGGACTTTTAGTAGACTCTTGTAGTCTCTTTGTGGCATGATAATTGAGGCAGAGAATACCTCACGGAGACGTTTATACGTCAAATGTTTTAAGAGGCTCGTTTTGGGACAACTCAATTTTGTTGGAATACCAACGTGAGCGTCGACAAGTCGTTGTGAGCTCTGGTTGAGCATCTTTGCATATGGTATGCGACGAAAGTCACAATTGATTGTGTGGTATAGTTAGTGGAGTGACACTACTATATTGACTTTATCTCTTGGAGAGATTTGGGTTGTACTGTCATGGAGACAGCTACTTTTGGTTGAGGGTTGATCGTGAATCAACCAGGGTAAGCCCTACTAGTGTTGGACTAGGTAATGGCTTCGTGCTTCCAGTGAGACGTTCGAGGAGACGTCTCTGGGATGATGCTCGAGTGTGGAGTACTATGGCAATAGTACAGGGCATCGTTGTTTGAGTATACATGGCGTATACGAGTTTCGATATGATGATAGTGGCTTCGATGCACTATTCTGAACCAATTGCTTATTTTGGTTCCGAGATGTATGTTGGTATGTATATCCAGTTTTCTGGACGGTGGTTCGAGGTTAGAGGGTCATGGATTCATGACACTATTCCTTTTGGGAAAGGCGGTATTGTTATACCTGCCGGTCGAATCTTTTGGGAGATTCATTACTTTGGTTGTGTGGTGTTGATGTTGAAATCACACCCTTTGGCTTTGGTCTGTTGACCACTATTCTCCGTGGAGTGAGAATAATCGAGGCTTGGCAGTAAGTTTTGGGACATTGGGTATGTTTGGAGATACCCGAGCCTATTGCTTTGAGTGTGCCTGTTGTGTTGGTGCTTGGACATGTATACCCGTGTGTGTATACGAATGTCAACTCTATTTCGTTCCTTGTTGAACGTCGGTTTAATGTAATTGGTTTGATGAATCTCCGGTGGGAGATTGTGGCAATTTGAGATTGGTAATCTCGATAACACGATGTACTCTGAGGAATAATCGTGAGGTCCGTTCGACTTCCCCTGAGGAGGGATTGTCGTGTCGTGGAACCTTGGTGGTTCTTGTTGGATAATTCGATAGCCTTCCTGTTTTAGGATTGTTGAATCCCAGGATAAATGAGGGATGGCCAGGATTCGGATTTGTTTAGTGTCACAGTCGACACGTGTTTGGAAATGCAATTGTTTGTCTTGCATGTCCTTTGTGGAACTTGAGACTTTGTGGAGTCTCGATAGTGTGTTTGGACCAAGATGGGACTTCTTGGGACACATGGTTGTAGACATCTGTAGTGATGTGTTTTGTGTGGATTAGTGACCGTGGGTTACCCGATCCGGATTGCAAGTGATGCAACTACTCCTTTGAATATTATGTGATTTAAATGCAAGAAAAATTTTCTGGATAGCATATGGTGTTGCACTTGCATATGTTTTTCCCCTGATAGTATGACTACATGCACTAATGATATGGCTTAATACACTAATAACGGGTTAAGGGCACGGGGGTCCTTACAATGACCACCAAAAGGTCTTTTTGTCATTTTTCCTTTGAGACAGGAGTTGCAAGTGACAAGTGAATCCAAGTCTGGTGAATCAAACAATTCTCCACTCATCAATTTACTCATCCTTCCCTTAGAAATATAACCTAATCTAGCATGCCAAATATTTGCAGGAGAGAGATTATCAGCCTTACGTTTTCCCATTTGTTGAAAGCAAACTAGTGTATCAGCTAGTTTTAAATCATACAGATCATTTAACAAAGTGCCAGAACCAATAATAGAACCATTCTTGAAAATATGAAAATTCCCATATGAAATATTAAAAGAAAAACATTCCCTATCCAAAACAGTAATAGAAATAATGTTCTTAATCAAGTCTGGAACTAATAAACAATAGTTGAAAACCAAATCAAAACCAAAATCTAGAGCTAAATTAACTTTTCCAGTAGATGTGGCTGCAACCCTTTCACCATTTCCAAGCCTAAAAAAATCTCATCATTTTGCAGCTTGCTGCTTCTTGACATCACCTGCATATTATTGCACATATGTGATCCACAACCGGTATCCAATACCCAAGAAGCTGAACTAATGGAAACATTAACTTCAACAAAGAATATACCTGGTCCAGAACGTTTCTGATCCTGATATTCCTTGCAGTTTCTCCTCCAATGTCCAGGTTTGCCGCAATGGAAGCATTTTTTTTCTTCATTAATTGACGCAGTCGGCCCCTTAGCCCTTTTCTTTTGTGGTGAGGTTGAGAACGCTTCCAAGTATCCTTCCTCTTCTTAGGACAAGAACTCTTCTTGGATTTAGAAGAAGAATTAATCAACAGAACATGCTTTTCCTCTTTTGTGAGACCCCGTTATTAATCAAGATATTAAGGTGCGAAAAGAGAACTAATCATTCATGTGCATATATCAGAGTAGTAGTGTCGTGTTGATTAACCTGAGCTTAAGAGATTACAGTACCAAAAGTTTAAAAGGAATTACACATATTCCTACAAAAGGTACTACACTATAGTCTTACTCTACTCCTTGTAGAAGCTATACAAAATTTTCTCTAACATGCTAATCATGTAGCACTCCTTATAGCTCAGCATATCAACCCCGACCCTGGTTCTCATCATCAAAAGCACCTACAAAGACAACCCCCAACACATGAGCATACCGTGATTCATATTCAACATAATATGAAAGTAAAGCGTAAATGCACAATCATAAATACAAAGCACTTCCTGTATTTCCAGCATTTACAACGCCCATTGGTTGTTCCTGTACCATAACTCATAATAAAACACATTATATGAAATTATGGATCCTTTAATAATGTCATGACATATCACCTCTTTCTTTACATAGCTTTTGAGTCATATATCAACAGTTATGTTAATGCTTCATGCTTCCACAACTCATAATGAGCGGTACAATCTTCCCCGCTTCATTACTACATAAACTCATAATGAGCGGTACAATCCTCCCCGCTTCATTACTACAGAATCTCATAATGAGCGGTACAATCCTCCCCGCTTCATTACTACAGAACCTCATAATGAGCGGTACGTTGCTTACGTACCTTTCCAAAATATAGTGTGTTGTGGGACTCTATCCCCTGCGCTGTGTAGCTGTCTGTGAAGGCTCTACACCAGTGTACAACACAATATTAGATGTCTCATTACAATCCAATATCAAAAATTAAACAAATTCCACATTTTAAAAAAAAGGCACTACCGATCGATCGGTCCTCATCACCGATCGATGGGTGAACTGTTCGAATTATGGAAAAAAGCTACGGCTTTTGCCGATCGATCGGTGTTCTTCACCGATCGATCGGTCGCTCTGTTTCAACCCAGGTTTTCCAGAATTCCCTAACACCGATATTCATACCCTTAAATCTAACATGTAAGACATACAACATGTCAAAACCAACATGCTAGCAGTTGCACTACACTACCCTGAGTGTATTCAAATCAAATTTACACCCTAAACATAAATCCACATGCATAAACGTCGCCCATTTATGCAAGTACTCGATCAACTTTTCCGGAAACAGGGCAACATATTTCATTTCCAGATTTCTTGAGTACTTCTTTTCATGCTATAAAAACTACAACATATCTCATAAAGCATGCTTGAACAAAAACGTCCTGGGCTTTACAAAACTACCATGCATGTACGCAAATCAAGGGTTCACCAAAACACCAACTAACATGCATGATATCACCTCCTCAATATTAGTCCCAATCCATATTTTTCCAGAAAAACAGGGCAAATATCAACCCAGATTTTCGAACACCTTATTTCACATGCTTTAATCCTTCACATAAAACATGCAACATGCTCAAAGAAAAATACAGAGAGCTTCCTAATAACACCATGTAAGCATTTAAATCAAAGGTTTCAAGAAACCTAAGCTAACATGCCATTTACACACTACTCAAAAGCAGAACTTAAACAAGTTTAAAGGAAAAACAGGGCATGGTTTCTCACCCTACTTTGCTCCGATTTTTGAGAGGCTTCCAAGGAATGAAAATGGCAAGGCTCCACATGGTTTTGCTCAACAGGTGCTGGAGTTTGTGTGGGAGAGAAGGCTCGAGATTTGGGAAGGGAGAAGGAGGCTGAATGATTGAGCCAAGTGGGGTGACTAATCAACTTAGGCACAGTTTGATTGGTATGGGTTGGGGGGTGGTTGGGTGTTGGGTGGTATGATGTGTTATGTTTTGGTCCCGGTATTTAGCACGATGTATTAAAATATCCTCACATGATATTTATAGTATTTTCTCAATAAAATACTTCAATTCCCATTTAAACATGCTTCACCAAAACAAATAACACACACCCTAAATAAACATGCCACAACCCCAAAATCCCAACATATATCACATGCACCCTGAAATGTATCTCCCCAATAATATTAATTCAATCCCATGAATTAACACCCAAATCATCATAGTTTAATTAATGATTAAAATCACATAATCATTTCGGGGATATCACATCTTTCATGGCAGCCTCAGCAGTAGTCAACATATTGACAAGCTCTGCAAGTGTGCACTCCATTTTGTGCATGTTGGAAGTTCACCACAAATTGCTTGAATGAGTCTGGTAGAGACTGAAGGATCACATCCAATGCCATTCGTTCTCCAAGATCGTATCTAAGCCATCAAGTTTCTCAATAAGACCTATCATCTTCAATCCATGAGCTTGGACTGAAGATCCTTCCCTCATATGGGCACGGAATAGGTCTCTGACAACACTGTAACGTAGAGAACGAGTATGCTCACCATACAACTCTTGCAGGTGAGTATGAATCTCGGCGACATGGTTCATATGTTCATGCTGTCTCTGAAGTTCATTCGACATTGACGCCATCATATAGCATCGCTCTTTGAGATCGTCATCCTTCCATTTCTGGACAGTTTCGATATCATCAGGAGTCAAACCCTCAGGAACCTTTCCAGGTGGTAGCTTCGTAAGCACATACGTCAATTTTTCAGAATCCAGAACAATTTTCAAATTTCTTAGCCAATCATTGTAGTTTTGCCCAGTTAATTTGTTTGTATCGAGAATAGATGCGATCGGATTCTTGGCCATTTTAATACTGAAAAATAAACAGAAAATATAAGCAAATCGTTTGATTATCAATTAATTCAAAAAATTGGACTTTTATTTTTGAATGCTCCCACTAAATTTTTTGAATTCATCACCCTCATGATAAATGAATGAAAAATCATATTTTCTTAGTGGGCTTGGAGTCCAACTAGCTCATGAAAACCCCGGACGTGGGCCCACCGGCTTCATGATACTAAAGGTGGATCACAATTGCATCATATGCAACCCCCAAGATATTTGTCTCGCGATTGACATAACCCTACGTGGGCATGACAATTATGCCTTCTCACGTCAAACTAACCCATCCCACGGATGGAAATGTCACGCCCAAAAGACCCCACGTGGGTGAGTAATCTAAAAGATTAACATAACAACACCCTTAATTAAGTGTCAGTTAAACACACAGCTTTCCCGTGCCAGATGCCCCCCACGTGGGTGACTAATGCAATAAGACACAAATAGTGTCTCATGGCTTAACTGTTGATGGAAGACAGGAAGCAACAAACCCATTTGAGCTCCTCTTACCAGTTTGATATTAAAATTTTTGAATCATATTCAAAAGAGGGATTTAATTTATTTTAAAATCTCATCAAGCGCTTGTTTGTTTATTTGCCGGATTTATGCAACTATGTTTTATTCATGCAATCATATGTACTAATAAAACATACGAACAAACATTTATCATACATCACATGCATAATAAAAATAAATAATTATGGACGATTACAGTATTTTCCTAATTGATCCACGTGAGCCATATGTGGATCACAAGTGTGCCTAAGGTGATGCAGGTATGCAATGCAATCTTATTACATTTTTACTTTCATTATACATGTCTTGATTCTTGGTGCTCTATCTTCAATCTCTATCTCCCACTAATTCTAATGATTTTACATTTAAATCGTTCAAACAAGAGAAAGAGAGTATGGATACAAATCTGGGGTGGGATACATCAGAAAATAGAGAGAGCAGGCTCGCATGCCCGATAACCAAAAATCACAATTATAATGAAACAATAAAAACCTAAGCATTCACATAAACACATTGGTCAAGACCCGTAATCATCCACCATACAATCACGTCATATGTAATTAAACTAAACAATTACATAATATGTAATTGTACTAATCACATCACATGTAATTAGAGCACAATAATTTATTCTATCGTGTCCACACTAATCGTATTATTAATTGAAAATAAAATTAACAAAGTAAATAAAACAAGTTTATTTATTTTCTAATTAATTAAATTTTAATTAATCGGTAAAATCTCTATTTTACCTATCAAATCATAATATTAATCAAAATAAATTAATTGAAACATTTTCATCTAATTTTCAATAAATTTGTAAAATCTCTATTTTATATATAATAAATTAAAAAACATATTTTCAATAAATTATTTTTTATGATTTGTTATTTCAAAATTAATATTCGGAAAATATCTAAAAGCACCCGAAATTAATTTATGGACACCAAACTAATTTGGATCCAAAATTAAAAAATTTAAAACCAAATCCTCAATTTGATTTGATAAATCGGCCAGAATAAATTTGTTTTTTTATCGAATTTCACTGTTCATCATCCCTCCAAATTGGATAGGTTTTCATAAACCCTAACCCTAGCCACCCGCGCTGCCACCATCTCAACCAACAGGTTCTGCAAGGATTGCATCACTCGCTGCTCATTGGCCGCCGGAAGGGTCCGTTCTGACCAAAGGTGCAGCGCGAGAAGGCTAGTCATGACCTCTCATAAACATTTGAGAAGATGGTTGCGAAAATACAGATTTAGGCACCGTGCACGCAGAAAAATACCAGTGACAAAGCCTCGCACTCCTTCTAAGGCCGAGCACAGCGGCAGAGAACAACTCTTCACCGCGTGCGCCGCCGTGCCAGGTCCGCCAGAATCTGTTACAGAACGTGAAAAGGGCACTATTTTTAAAACGATGAACACTTGGGTTTCAATCAAAAAGCAATTTTAATTGATTTTCTATATTTTTCCGGATCAGTAATTTCTGAAAATTTCGAACACGATTAGCATCGATTGAGAAAGATCTAATAAAAAAATAAATTTCAAATACATGAATCAAAGCGCAACCTGGCTCTGATACAACTGTTGGGTCTCCGTCCCCTGGCGTTAGATCCAAACGCAGCGGAATAAAACATAAACAGATCTAATTCAGGGACGGATAGATCGCGCATGCTTCATATATTAGAACATGCACAAATATCAAATATAAAAGCACCAAAAGGAATTACCGATAACAGCGAAATCAATCTGATGGCGGTGATCCTCTAGTCCAATCAACTTGACCAGATCTACAAGCTCGGCACAAGTGCTAGTATGATGACGGCTAACGAGAGTGTATTGAATGGTATAACCCTAGAGTGAAGTCATATTTATAGTGGTAATGAGTTAGCTAATTGAGATAGGCTCCATAAAGCCCACCGGGTCAACGTTTGGCTTGTAGGGTATTTTTTGCTAACAAGAGTAATTCTCTTCGGGTATTTTTCTGTTCGGTCATGATCGTCTGATGACAGTGATACTCTAGTCCAATCAACCTGACCAAATCTACAAGCTCGGTACCAGTGCTAGTGTGATGATGGCTTATGAGAGTGTATTGAATGGTATATTATAACCCTAGAGTGAAGTCATATATATAGTGGTAATAAGTTAGTTAATTGGTCTAGGTTAATTGGTCTAGGTTCTATAAAGTATATCAGGCCAAGTTTTGGCCTGTAGGGTATTTTATCCTAACAAGAGTATCATCCTCTTCGGGTATTTTTCTGTTCGGTAATGATCGTCTGATGACAGTGATACTCTAGTCCAATCAACCAGACCAGATCTACAAGCTCGGTACTAGTGCTACTGTGATGATGGCTTATGAGAGTGTATTGAATGGTATATTATAACCCTAGAGTGAAGTCATATATGTAGTGGTAATAAGTTAGTTAATTGGTCTAGGCTCTATAAAGTATATCAGGCCAAGTTTTGGCTTGTAAGGTATTTTATCCTAACAAGAGTATCATCCTCTTCGGGTATTTTTCTGTTCGATAATGATCGTCTGATGACAGTGATACTCTAGTCCAATCAACCTGACCAGATCTACAAGCTCGGTACCAGTGCTAGTGTGATGACGGCTTATGAGAGTGTATTGAATGGTATATTATAACCCTAGAGTGAAGTCATATATATAGTGGTAATAAGTTAGCTAATTTGGCTAGGCTCTATAAAGTATATCAGGCTAAGTTTTGGCTTGTAGGGTATTTTATGCTAACAAGAGTATCATCCTCTTTGGATATTTTTTTGTTCGGTCATGAACGTCTGATGACAGTGATACTCTAGTCCAATCAACCTGACCAGATCTACAAGCTCGGTATCAGTGCTAGTGTGATGACGGCTTAGGAGAGTGTATTGAATGATATATTATAACCCTAGAGTGAAGTCATATATATAGTGGTAATAAGTTTGTTAATAAGGCTAGGTTCTATAAAGTATATCAGGCCAAGTTTTGGCTTGTATGGTATTTTATGCTAACAAGAGTATCATCATCTTCGAGTATTTTTCTGTTCGGTCATGATAGTCTTGGGTCCTATGGGATTTTTAAATGAAAGATCCTATGGCAATGACTTTCAATATCACCACGCGAGACGAGAGTCCACTTGCTTGGGTCCCCTTTAGGGGTGGTTACCGGTTCAAACCGGTCCGGACCGGACCAGAACCGGTCGGTTCCGAGCCCGTTATGGCGGAACCGGTCCGATCCGGTAAGAAACCGGATCGGATCCGGTTCCGGTTCCATCGGTTCTGGGTTGGACCGGTTCCAACCCGGAACCGGATTTTTTTATTTTTATTTTTTTAAAAAAAAAGGAAAAAAGGAAAGGATTTAGCGAAAAAATTTTATTTTATTTTATTTTTTTAAAATGGATCCGGTTCCGATTCAATCCGGAACCGGATCCGTTTGGTCCGGAACCGGTAAGATACCGGATCCGGAACGGTAGAACCGATCCGGTCCGGTATCATACCGGTTCCAGACCGGTTCGGGACCGGTTAGTCCGGTTCGGGATCGGTTAGTCCGGTTCCGGTTTCGGACCGGACTAACCGGTCCGGTTTCGGACCAGATCCGAATCAACCCGGTCGATAAGCACCCCTAGTCCCATTGGATGACTACTAATAATTTTGATTTACTCTAGCTTTCACGTTAGGATATGTTTTGCCTTTAGCTTTTTAATTTTGAAAGTGAGACATTTTACTTTTCATAATACAGTAATGTGAAATAGCTTATTAACGAAATAATTACAATCACTAAAAAAGATTGATCAATCAATACATCTGTGCTTCACCACATGAATATACGTAAAATTAATTTTTACGTATTTATGGTTCACAATAAATATTTAGAAAAAATTAAACTTATCTGTTATTATATGATATAAACAAATATTAAAAATATGAACAATACATGATTTCCACAGAAATTGTTTATATAAACGTGGTATTTAATCTATTGTAATAGTTAAATAATATAAAATAAGTAAACTAATTATTTAATTTAGAAGTTGTAAATATTATGAAAATATTTCTTTCAGCTTGAAGTATAAGTTACAGGGGGTGAGTTATCAATTTTATGTTTTGTACGGAAATTATACCAATTACAGTAAAATCTTTATAAATTAATCATGTTGGGATCATAAAATTTTATTAATTTAGAGAGGTATTAATTAATCGGTAAATTAATAATTTATCAATATAAAGAGTGAAACAGTCTCAAAGAACTTAAATCAACCAATTTGTGAAGAAGACTTTCACGAGCTTGAGAATATAATTAATGATCTCGATTAACATAATAAAATAGATGTCAATCATTGTTGAACTATCCATGTGAAAATGATAATTTTCAGAGATCTAAAAAGTTTAGAAGAAATTGTGGCTAGTGTCACTGAGAATTCTTTGAAGATGAAGTTGATGATAATTCAGTACCTTCGATACCAAATCATGCTAAATGGAGCATTCATAGAGCCAATAAGTCTTCACAATTTTTGTTGTAGTTCGAATACACAACTCCAGAGCTTTTGAATACAATGAGAAAAGTTAAGATTTGATCCATCTTATATTTAAATTTCGAGAAAAAAACAAACAATAAATTCTTATTTTACTAAATTATCATACTCATGTTTGCAATTTTAGAGAATTTTTAATTTATGATATTATTGGGACTATAGATTTATATAAGGGTCTTCCAAAAAATTATTATCTTATTAATTATAAAAAATACTAATTTTTTAAATTGTTCAAATTGGGACCGGGAAAAAATATTATTTTAGAGAAGTTATTAATTTATAGAGAATTAATTTATGGAGGTTCTACCGTAGATATAAAATTCATATTAAAATAAAATAATATTCGTCAATTTCAATAGCACCCAACTACCATATTTCGACACTTTGTTCTTACAAATTACTCTATACATCCAATTGCCTCTCTTACATTAATATAATGTTAAATTTTCAGGCATCACCATGTTTTGTTGTTCCCGAACGCCTTTCCATAAATATTTCGCTTAAATTGATGGAGTCGTTAATGGCGGTGCCATCAGTGAAGCTACCATTAGGAACGGCATATCTCGTCACATGTTTGAACTCAAAGGCAGGGGACACTTGCCACACTTCCCAAACTTTTTTTTTTATCTTTAATTTTTTAAATTGTAATTTCACCATTAAAAAATTATAGTTTGCCTCTTAAAAATTACAATTTTTCACGTCTTAAATTATATTATGACCCATAAATTTTTTATTTTAATATTTTTTTTATCCCTCTCCCAAAAATTCTCCGTCCGCTACTACCTACATTAAGAGCGACATAAAAAATTCAAATATTTCTGGGCGTTGTTGCATGGATTACGGTTAGCTCGATGATACTTTTCTAAGAGTATTATCATCCTTTACATACCAATTGGAAGTAAATAACAAATGTTATATAAGACACTATTCATGGAATAATCTCAATTTTTTATCATGGATGGCTAACTGCCCAAATCTTGTATAATACTATAATAATCACTACTAAAACTTTTCATCTGATGGATTGGGAGACATACTTTTGTCGTATTATCTTTTCCTGTCGCCTCCGCTGTATACTCGCTGTCTTATTTAATCATATATATATTTGCAATTTCTCCACATCCTCTCCGCTAAGTTGACTCAAATTGAGAGCTCCAAGGCAAACTCTCTGCTCTCTATCTCTGGAATACATCGAGCAACATGTTCAGAACTGGATTTAGGTTGGTTTTTTTTCCTCTGTTTTATTTTTGATTCTATAAAGTAGAGATTTACCGCAGTTGATTAATATAGTTGACGAGGGATTCTGTTTTTTTCAATGGATTTTCAGGAGGAGCTTAGTTTCAAGAACTTTACGGCCTCCTAATTTTCACAGAGAGTTTTCGGGGGACGCAGGAAGATAAAAAATTGTTTGATAAATTTTCTTCTATGATCTTTTCATTAATTAAGTCAGTAAATGGGAATCTTGCTGATTCTTGAATATTTTTTGGTGATTTAGATAACATATTCCTTTCATTTTCCTTCCCTTGTCAGTGGAAGCAGTGCTTGCATGTGTTTTTATAATTTATTAACTAAATGTTTGACTAATCATTTGGCAAAGGTAACAGAAGATGGTTCATACAGAATAACGGGACAATATGGATTGTGTTGAGGAAACATTTATATAGTATTTTAGGAGATGAAACCATGTAATTAAGTAAGTTCAAGACATTAAATTTGCTTGATGAGTAGGAAACTGGAAGGAAAAATAGCTCTAATCACCGGGGGAGCTAGCGGCATTGGCAAAGAAACAGCAATAAAGTTTATCACCAATGGTGCCAAAGTAGTGCTAGCCGACATCCAGCAGGATCTGGGTCACCAGACGGCACGTGAACTCGGGTCAAAGGCCACCTTCGTCCAGTGCGACGTCACCCAAGAATCCGACATCTCACAGGCAGTCGATTTTACCTTATCCCAACATGGTCAACTTGATATAATGTACAACAATGCAGGTCTCGCCTGCCATACCCCACCGAGCATAGCTGACCTCGAGCTGTCGGTGTTCGACCGAGTTATGGCCGTCAATGTCAGGGGAGTCATTGCTGGGATCAAGCACGGGGCTCGAGTCATGATCCCGAGGAAAAGTGGGGCCATTTTGTGTACATCCAGTGTGACTGGACTTATAGGTGGCATAGCCCAGCATACTTACTCAATATCCAAGAGTAGTGTCATTGGAATTGTGAAATCAGCTGCAGCAGAGCTGTGCAAGCATGGGATTCGGATCAACTGCATATCGCCTATGGCTATTCCAACCCCCTTTGTGATCGAAGAACTGAAGAAATACTTTCCGGGGGTAGATTCTGGGAGGCTCGTGAGGATGGTGCACGAATTCGGCGTGCTGGAGGGGGCTGTTTGTGAGACTAGTGACATTGCTAATGCCGCATTTTTTCTTGCTTCGGATGATGCTAAGTATATTAATGGCCATAATCTGGTGGTGGATGGTGGTTTTACTTCAATCAAGAGTTTGAATTTTCCTTCACCAGATCAACTCAAATGAAACCAGAAAGCTTATTTTGTTTACTTTTTTTTAGTCCATTTTTCTTCAATGTTTGATTTATTTCAGAATGATCAAGATTCTGAGATCCTTGAACATGTACAGAATCCTACACAATCTTAATTCTATTGTTTCATATTGTATTTTGGACCCTTTTGTTTGATCCTCAGAATTGCTCTAGTACAATCTTGCGCATGAACTCCTCTGGTGCTGGAAAACAGTACTGAATTAGTAATCAAACAAATTTATTCTGTCATAGACAAACCTACTTAAGGGATGAAGTGTGACGTAAATACCTAATCCATTGGTGAACAACTTAAATTGACCAAGAGCTTGTCTGATAAACATCTCAACACCGCTGACAACCATGGCTCCAACCTCAGCAGCTTCTTGCAAAAGCCGAGTATTTCGAGGTGTATAAACAGCATCAAATACCAATTCATATGATTTCAACGCCACCTAAAAGCAAGAGAACGGAACAAATCATCATGCTGGTATACCCCAATTCTATGCGTTTTAAACTGTCAATTTTCTTTGTTATGTGCTGGAGCGCCACAATTACTCGTATTGTCATGTATTACTAGCATATATTATAGCAGTCAAAATGATACTTGTGCTTTGTCCAGCTTAGAATGAGTTACATCGTTACACTCGGGTATAACTTTTGACTCAAATAATAAACACATGGTCTTACAATGTGTAAAAGGGAGGAAGGATGTAAACCTTGGAAACAGGAGTTTGATCTATATTTGGCTCCATGCCCACTGCAGAAGCATTTGCAAGAATCATCCCTTTTTCGGGTCGGAAATCGTTTAAGCATTCATACGGCATGGCTTCACCAGATACTGCCATTGCGAGGGCCTTTGCTCTCTCTTTAGGAAATATAAAAAGGGGGGAAGTGGGTTAAAAGATTAAAAACTTACTATCCACCATTCAAATGGGAAATTGTTTATATATTTTTTTTACCGAAATTTCGGTTGAAGATGACTACTCGAGCCCCTCGGCTTCTGGCACCAAATGCTATAGCTCTACCAGCACCTCCTGCTCCAATCAAGACGAGCAATTTTCCAGCGAGGGGTGAAATGTGTGATTCTTGTACACTTTTAACACTATTTTCTGATTTCCCAGCAGAACAAACAAGGATGCCTTAAAGTTTCTTCGTGAAAGCAAATTTAAGTTACTCTTAAACGTACCAATATATGCATCTTCAATAGCTGTTATGCAGGCTTCACAATCTGTGTTGTAGCCAACAAGTTTCCCATCTACAGGCCTCCTAACTATGGTGTTTACTGCACCTATGGACTGATTCAGAATGCATCAGATGATTAGAAATACACACAAAGACAGAAGTACGAAATTCAACTATTTAACTAATTTGAAAATTGGATATCAGAACTTATAATTTACTCAAATTTTTTATCTTTGTTCGAATACGGTACTTCTGTAAACAAACCAATGTGATTCAAAAACTTCAATACCAAAGCAAGTGGATGAACTTCGTCACAACAACTCACAGCCGCTTCTTTGTGCGGTATTCCTACACTACAGATGGAAAAAAATCTTCCAGTTTCGCAGCATATAAAACGATATTCAAGAATGCAGCACAAAAAATATACCTGAAACCCGCAAAGTCACTGCAAGAATAGACACTAAAGAATTTTCGGAGATCATCGACTAAGAGTGGCACGTAAATCCCATTATAGCCGGTATTTCGAAATGCAGGATTATGCAGAAGAGGACCTTTGCTATGGCTTACAGGACTCGAAACCACACCAAAAATCTTTGTATCTACATTCATATACTCGAGCTTGTAAACTTGTTTGATGCTAGCTAAAGATGGCAATCCAGGCACACATTTGCCAGCCAAGGATCCAAACACCATAAAAGCACCATATTTTGGTCCCAATAATTGGCTGATTAAACCACTTTCTCCCATGGTTCTTACAATCAATGGTACCTGCTTAAAAGCACATACAAAACGCGTCTTTTACAAAATTGTATATTTTAAAACAATATATCTTTGTAACGAAATAAGATTTAGAATAAATATTTTGCTAATAAAAATATATATTTTGTTAATAAAAAGATTTAGAAACTTGTTATAAATTCAGTTTGAAAAAGATAAAATAAAATAAATTTACTCACATTAGTTTCTACTTTCGAACAGTATTATTTGGTGTTACTGAATATTGTTATGTAGTAATAATAGATAAAGTGATGATTATATCCTTTGGTTACACATATTTGTATATCGAAAAGGTGACAAATCATTTGAAAAAAAGAGAGTATCAAATCTAATAGTCGCAAAAACAGTCTTTTGTATTGCAAGAGAATCTGCTGTAGGTCCAAAGTGACTTGATCCCTTTCCGGACCCCACACATAATGTTCATACACCGGAGTTTGCCCTTTAGTGCTTAACATATAGCAAAAGCAACTTAGACACTTTAGTAATAAAATAAACGCATCCTTCAAGAATTATTACAAAGAATCAGTATAAAAATAAAAATAAGTATATAACTTTTTCAAGAGAAAAATTCAAGAAAATAGAGTACCTGACAATGGGTAAGCATGTGGAAGATCGGTGCTACATTTGCTATGGAGTCGAGGTTGATTATAAGTTTAATAACATCAGCTCCAGTGGATTGCATATCAATTATAATATCACTCAGCTTTTCTGTGGTGCAGAAATTAGAGCTTGCATGACCCGAAACAATAATCCGAGTGCTTGATGTGCTGTTCTTGAGTTCATTCATGATTTCTGGAGTGCACTCCTGAAATATTTAGATATTCTTAAATTAAAAATAAATATTGATTTATCTATAAATAAATTAAATTTTTTTTTAATTTTTTGAATTAAGTTATGATTCAATAAATATCACGTTATATGTTAACTATAGAACCGGACCTAGTGTATCACAAATATATTCGTATTTTAATAATGGTCTTTAATTATTTTTATAATTTTCATGAATTATTAACTTATTTAGGAATGATGGCAGAGGATAATCTAAACGTTTTGCAAAGAACTATTATTTTATTAATGTATCAAAACTATTAAACAAACCATTTACTCAAGTAATAAATAAATTATTATATAATATATATTATTAATTTATGAGATCATATTGTGTATCTGATAGTGGAAATGGGCTTCTCCGGACCGACCTGACGATCAATTTCGATGAATTCAACGTCCAATTCCATGGCCCATTTGAGGATATGCAGCTTAGTTTTGTCGTTGTTTCTTCCGAATGGACATGAAAGAGAGTTGGACCTATCACAAGCCCATATCAAACATTACATATTTATGTACTAAAATTAATTAATTGTATACAATTTTGGCGTGATATATCTACCCCGAACCAACAAAAATTTTGCCTCCCATCATGCAAGAAAAATTCCGAAAAATAGACATTTCTAGGAAAAATATTAGTTGTGATTATGGAGATTTGGCATTTTTTTTTAAAAATTTTTCAAGTATATCATTATCAAGTAAAGATTTCAAGTCCTATAACTATTTCCAACAAATCAATTTTTAATATTTTTTGAATGTAAATTTTCGGTGTGAGATATCTACCTCACGTCAACAAAAAAAAAAAAAAAAAAATTGTCCTCCAACCAAGAAAAACACTACAAAAAGTAGAAATATTCTAAATACTAGAACTATTTCCCAACAATCATTTTTTAGTATTTTGAGGTAAAATATTCTAATTTTCTTACAATTTTTTTGAATTAAGGATACTTTCACTACGTAACCAGGATTCAAAAGCAGGTGGGCAAAAAATCAAAATAATTTTTTGGTGCGCAAAATACAATATTTTGATTATTTTTAGGTTTTTTCACTATAAAATAAATAATTTTATGGACAAAACTCATATCAATTTTAAACATTCCTGACGGGCAAATGCCCACTTTTGCCATATGGAACATCCGCCCCTACTTTCACAAGAATGAAAGTTGAAAAATTAAATATAGGATTGATATGCATGAAACTAAACACAAGAAAAATTTCGATCCTGTCTTACAAAAAAAAGAAGTGATAAATCTTGTGTTTATATGGGTATACCTGGCGAGGGAGACAATTGTGGGTAAGATTCTGAATTGGAAGAGGTTTTGAAGCTCTGAAATGTGGGAGAAATTAGACAAGGAAGCAATGCAAAGTTCCACTATATCTGCTCCTTCTTTCTTGGCTAACTCCATTGAATCCCTTATTTCTTCTACGCTCTCACATTCTAATGACGTGCAAACTAACAAATCACTTTTAAAACCCATTATGAGTAGACTATAATATTTTTTTTAGTGTGAAATAGCTTAAAGGTAATCCTTTTGTCTATGTGTGTATATATATATATATATATATATTTATATGTGTGTGGGTGTGTGTATGTTATTGTGCATGAGTTTGTCACAGATTTCACATTGATATCCATGCCAAGTCACGTATGTTACGATACAGTAATACACAGGTAATATACTCCTAACATATCCTAGTAATCCTATAATATTTTGGGAGAATCTCAAACATGACAGGTCTCTCTCTCTTACATCCTAATTTCTCATTTCACCTGTTGTAATATTACCACATTTAAATAAAATAATAACCCCAAAGGAGTGAATGTAATAAATAAGTAGCAATCTTTCAAGCCATAGTATTATAAGACAAAATTCGAGTTCTTACAACATACTCTTAATGTCATGAGCTATCTCTCGGGCATCCATCCCAGCTCCATATAGTCCTTTTTCCGGCCAGCCCACAGCAATACAGCCCATTCATTCCTATACCTTTCCAGTGATTCGGGTCCTTGACCTTTGAAAACCCAATCATCACCAAAAAGTATTCATCTCCCTACACAAAAACAATTAATAGTTCTCCTCGTGTTGTCCTCTAGAGAACTTGTGAAAACCCGATTTTTCCAACCAAATCAATAACTAGAGTGTTGTTAAATCATAATTAGAGTTACCCAGTCAAGTATAACTGAGAATAAACTTAAAAGATGTGAAGGAATTCGGAGATACAACTCAATCAGGAGACAACCACAGAGTTCGTGTGGAACTAAAACTTTCGAATTTACATTCCAAAAATGTCGAGTCTGCTAGGCTATACGCAACTCTAGGATCTCTCAACATTCAGCCAATTTTCGAAACATACACTAGCACACACACACAAAGGTTCAAATTTTCAACATAGAAAGGAAAGGAAATTCATTGCGTTTTTGCCACCCAAAACTATTCAATCACGTTTAATCACTTCTAAATCTCTATGAGTGGGTTTTTGTTTGAACTCATTCCTTTGCTTTAAAATTGTGTATATGTTTAGAATTCAGTCGAATATGTGAAGTTTTTTAAATAAGATGTCTTGATCATCGAGGAATAAGTGTTATACGGAGCAAAGTGCTATGTGTGTGGGAGTCACCTCTTGAATCCAATGTGCTACATGATGGGGGTCACCTCTTGAACCCTCGGGCAAAGTGCTACATGCAGGAGAGCCACATCTTGAATCTAATGAAGCCCCACTACATTCTCGGTGTTAATGGATCAACGCTTTAATTGAAGTATATGAATTATGATTCTGGTATTTTCTGTTCTGCTCTAGCTCTGATGATAGTAATTTTGTTGAGTTCAATTTCAGTATTCATATCAGTTTCTGTTATGTTAAAAGTTTTTGTTTCATAAAGTTTATATATGTATATATGTTGTCACATTCGATTTGCCCACTTGCTGAGTTTTTCCCAAAACGTTCATACCTTATCTCCCTTCCCCAGATAAAACCGAAGAAGAAGCTCAAAATCAGTTTTGGAGATAGCAATTTAGTGGCCGATGTTCAAACTTCCGATGACATTGATTTAGTTAAGCTTCCGGTGACATTTGTAAGAAATATTTATAAAAGAGTGTTTTATTTAAATTTTGTACTATGAGGTTGTTATTTTCAAATTTTGTTTGAAAGCAACACCAGTTTTATCGACTCTGGTCTCGGAATGCCATAGATGGCAAACCGGAACGACCTGTTTCGCCACAGTAACGGGCCCTGCCGGCATGACTCATACGCATGGGACTTGCTGAGCATGTGTCGGCATGGCACGACATGGCCCCTAGGTCCGATTTTTTTAAAAAAAAAATTAAAAAGTAAAAAAAATAAAAGTGTGAAAATTGCAAATAAGTGTATTTTAAAAAAAAATATTATTCAACTATATCTGGTAAAATATCTTCTTTCTATATAAATAAACTTTTGAAGAAACTTCTTTATCAACAAGTACTTTATTATTCCTAAAATATCCATGTTTTTTGAAAAAAAACTATAGGTTTTAATAAGTACAAAGTAGTACTCGAACGGAAGAAGCTGTATGTAGCTACGATGTTTTGCTTGAGACAAGGAAAAATGAAGAAGTAAATTACGGATTTATAGACCCCTAATATATGATCTTCTAGATTCGATATTCATTAATTTTTTTTTCGAGTTTTCTGCATTTTTTTCCTCAATCTTAACGCGGTGGATTCAGGAGTCGTGCTTTTTGTTGAAGTTTAGACATGAAACACAAGTTTTGTACGTCAATTCCAGTTTCTCATTCATTGATTTAATAGTTGCTTCATCTGCTAAGTGGTGCAATTTTAGTTTTGAAGAAATCTCTTTTAAGTATTCTATCCCTAAGTACCCTAATTGTTGTTTGAGTAATGAAGTTGATATGAGGAATATATTATGTTGTGTAAGATAATTGGTGATAGTTTGTTCACCGTAGATGTTGTTGATTATAAAACTGTATCTTTTGGGAGCTTCGGCATGAAGTAGGAATTGGTATAAGCAGTCTGTTGGTGAAGGTGGCGGAAGTGCACCACTTGAGTCTAGTGGTACACGTAGAATAAGTGCACTGCTAGACTCAAGCGGTACATATGAATTAACTGCGGTGATAGAGTATGACAGTGCACACGAGCTAAGTGCACCGCTAGACTCTATTGGTGCACGCGAGATAAGTGTACCCCTAACTCCAGTAGTGCACGTGATACGTGCACCGATAGACTCCAACAGTGTATGTGGTGTAACAGAACAAGGTTGTAGTTCATCTCCAGTTTATAGTTTCGACCATCGAAGATGTAATGGTAAAGGCAAGGAGAAGTTGTTGTTATATTATTGGTAGCGCTTATCGCGCACGCCCAAATTAACCCTTCTCAAGTTAATAGCAAAAGTATGTAGTAGCGAGAGTAGGGATCGATCCCACAGGGAAGGTAGTGTTTTTTTCGTGTCAATTTAAAACGAATAGTAAAAAGGGGGGTTTTGAGTTGAGTGATTACTACTAAGCAAATTTTAAAAATTAAACTAATTAACGAGATTAACTAAAACGGTTAAAACTTATGAGAGTGAAGCGATTCTTGGTTTTCGGTCAACTTTACTTTTGGAAAATTCTCTCTTGATCATCAAATCACTAACATTCGAATTCTTTCAATTATTCATCGATTGGAAATTGAATTCCTACCCACCTTAATCGTAGTCAAAGAGAAAACAACATTCAATCCGACCCTTATCAAATCTCTAATCAAAACTACGGCCGTTAATGATTAAATCAATGATAGATTTCAAAACTAGCGAGTTCGATAAATCTAATCAATAGAAACTACAGCCGTTAATGATTGATTACCCAATCGTTTCTCCTAAGAATTCAATAACACATATAGCCGGTAATTATTAATCTTAGTTGCTTCTTAATTAGCTATCGATTATGCATGTAAATACTAGGTGATCAATCTAATAAACAAACACAATAATCATTGAAATCGATACCAAGAAACAGAATTGAAATCGAAATTAAATTCAATAAACAAACCAAAATTCTCAGAAGAGATTCAAATCCAAAAGCAAATATCCCTTCAACCAAGAATCTATGAGTTTAGCCTAGCATAATTGAATCTAAAAATAACAAAAACTGATTCGAAAATATTAAATAAACAAAGGAAAAGAAATTACTAAGACGAATCATGATTCCGGCTTGTCGATTTCGGCTCCGTTCTTCGCGTTGTTCTTGACAAAACTTGAAAGAAAAATCTTCTAAAAACTTAAAAATATTCTAAAGTCTGGAATTCTCTCCCTAAGAGGTGATAAAAATCGAGTTATGGGGTCTTAGAGGCTAATAACTAGGTTACAATCTTTTAAACATGGTAAAAGACTTAATTTCCAAAAATTCGGACTCTTTGGCGATCGATCGCTTCCCTCCAGTAGCCTCAGGCGATCGATCGCCTAGAATCACCGATCGATCGCTGCTTCATTAATTTTGTTGCTCAAGTTTCTGTCCAAGGGCGATCGATCTCATCTTCATGGCAATCGATCTCTTCCTTCAAAATTACGTTTTTGCCTTTTTCTTGATCAATTTTGAGTCCTTGTCATGTCCATGTCTTTTCTTGGTCTTTACACATCATTTTTAGCTCATTTTCATCGATTGTACCTACAATTACACAAATATATGATTAGGTAGCATACGTATCAAATTATCCATCAAAACCTACCAAATCGTAGACAATTAAACGCAATAGATGTGTCTATTTCTAGTCACATCAAACTCCCCCATACTACTCTTTACTCGACCTCGAGTAATCAAATAAAACTACAATATTTTTGGTTAGCTCATAGGTTCATACAAAGCAACTTGTCCTCACTTTAATGCCTCAACAATTTTAACATGCACAGTAATGAAAGGCGGTGAAAAGTTAACAGTGGAACAAGTTCAATCCCTAAACATTTCATACTCAACAGAGTAGTGAACGTGTGTGTGTGGTCATAAACAAGTGTTGTGTACAAATTATAGATCCAAAATATGCAAAGCCATAATAGTTCAAGCATACACTAACACAAGTATAAGCTCACTTGCACACTCTTCTCCACTATCTTAGCCACTTTGCAAACATATATCAAGTAGGTCTTTATTAGGTTGTAGCTTGGTCTAGGAATTGACTTATGAAGAAAGGATAAAGATATATCAAACAAGAGAGTATGATGAAATGCACACTAAAACTTCTCTTCTTGCATGAATTTTTCAAACATTGTTTATTTTTCAAGGTTTATTTCAACATTTTTTTCTTCTTTTGTGTGCCTTGGCTCCCCTTGAAGTCATATTTTTATCAAATTTCTCAAGACATTCCTTTTCTTTCATGTATTTCATTCTTTTGACAATAAAGTTCACAAATATAATTCAATGAATTCCCAAGTGCATGTGAATGAAATACATCATACTCCCTTAAAAGGTATGGATTAAAATCATATTTAGGCTAAAAGGATAGGATGATAAGCTAGTCAAGGGAATGGGGGTCTTTAGTATGCTTAGCATACTACCATTCTTTTACATTAAAGCTCAAAAAGAGTACTAGAGATTGATTTTGTTTACATGGTAGGCTTGAAAGGCACAAACGCATCAAAGATCGCCTATATCACTTTCATGTTCGCAAGTAGTCTAGACATACGCCTCAAAGAGCATGTAGTTAAGTTCTAGCATGTATTAGAGACTTCTTAAGACTATCACAAAATTCACACAATCTTCACTAAGCTATGCACACTTCACAAGTCATGACAAAATCGTGCTCAAAATAGTCAATGTAAGGACCCCAAGCCCTTAACCCTTAATTAGTGTATTAACCACTATGTGTGGCACATGCTTTCAATAAAAAGCCAATCAATATGCTCAGATGATACTTTACCATTGAATGGCAACTACAAAATTTCTTTAATATACAACATTAAGATCATCTCTACCCACAATTAGACTCACATGTTCGCCCTTTACCACCCCTTGGTGCCCTTTTGCATTGTGGGTTTTTATAAAAATTTGGGCAGAGTCTCCCCATAAATTGAGCTATCCCAAAACACAAGCACATCACATAATATAATTCCCGGCCAGGGAATACACAATACTCAACAGAATATAGAACACAAAGTAAATTCCCAGCCAGGGAAGACACCACACATATGACGACATAAATGGGTCTCAATACCCACATAATACACTAACGACTCTCATATCATTAGCAATTCTACCACAATTGCATGCAACACATAATGAAAGAGAGGAAGGCTCATGCCTTTATATACAACCCATATACAAGAATATTCGTGCTCACATGCGAGCATCATAAATGCGTATCTAAATCTTGGGTGTATATAAGTACTCTATACGATACCGTGCTCCATCAAGCCCTGGTACCATGATCCTGTGAGTACATCCAATCAACAGCTCGAGCCCAGCTCCACAGCCATCGATGCACCTGTTCACCTGCCCCCAACAGAGACAGCCCCCAACGGGGTGAGCATACCAATACACAAAATCTCATAATCACAATAATGAAATTCATAATTTACAACACAAGTAAATATTAATGAATTTAAATGATACTCCCTGGATGGCAACATCCTCATCCGGGATTCCATGTACTGTCCCTGTTCTCACAATCATCAAACTCATCAAATCTCATAAATCAGTAAATCAACACATTGATTTAACTCATAGCATGCCTGATTCTCAAATATCAATAATTAACGATTCCAAATTCATTATACATGCAAACATAGATATCTCGATATCTAATACTGATTTTCAACTTTGCTACCAATCACAGATAGCTCAAATGCCTAGCATTTATTTTACACATTCTCTATTTCACTTAGACATCTCACATGTCTTTCAACGAATACATGATCCCACGATCATTCTCAGGCATCTCAAATGCCCTACCCTTTATTTTACAAGTTCTCATTTATACTTAGACATCTCACATGTCTTTCAATAGTCACATAAACCCAGTACCCCATACCTCTTATAAGGTCATACTACTCTAGTATTGCGCACACTTGTGGCAGCGATATCAAGACTAGGTCGATCCATAGTCATATCAACACATATATGTATATATAGCCATACCCACAACCATCTAATGCAATTACAACACATTATTCATTTCACAATTGCTATCACATAAGGTAATGCTCGTACGTCGCACGTACCTTAAATCTCCGAAGTCCGAGCCAAACCTTGCTCGAGTTCCATGCTCCGAGGAACGATGTGCTAACACGATAAATTAATTCACAATTAATTACGAACATGCAACTCATGCTCAAGCACACCCATATCCCTCAAAAATATTGTCAACTCAAGACAATAAACCAATATCGAAAATCGCTCAAGAATACCCCACAAATTCTCGAACCTTCACAACACAAATCGAACCCATTAAACACCATAATTCATCTCACATATGAATTAATCAATCCATAGCATGAATAATCATCCCACATGCCAAACCCCCCAATTCGAAATCCAAACCCCTAAAATTCGAACACAAGAAGCATCCTTATACAACTAAAGCAAGTAATAAACGACCCATAACAAGAATCGCCACACCCCTGCCAAAGATTAAAATTTTCGAACCAATCCTCACGAAATTCGAAATAAATTCGAGCCAATAAATCACAATTAGGCAGGGAATCACATCACAAGCATGAAAAAGGGGGTTAGGAAGGTTACCCAAACGAAATCGGAAGAAATCGGATGAAAAATCGAAGAACCCTAGAAATTGGGGATCGGCGCATTCCAGCGAAATCCGACTTCCACACGCGATGAAACTTCGAATTGATGGAGGGGAAAGGAGCGCCTCGTCGAGACGAAGCCGGCGGCAGGTCGCACGCGCCGAACGGCGGCCGGACGGCGGCGGGCGCACCGCTTTTGCGCGCGGCGGCTGTTGCAGACGGGGAAGGGGTCGCGGGAGAGGAGAGAGGAAATGAAGGGGTTGAAATGAAATTTCCTTTAAAATTGGTATTTATAGCAAAAATACCCCGAAATACTAATATCCCCACAAATACATCATGATTCATTATAAATCATCTGTTTTCAAAAATTCTCTCTCTAACTCAAAAATCCCCTACCGGTGCTCACACAGCACCCGAGATCCCGAGACACAACAAAAACCCAACTCTTAGGTTTTTCACCCAAATGAGAATACAATCTCAACCTCGGGATCCAACGATCCCAACTACCCAAATAAACGAGCCCAGAAGGCCCAACACCTCGATTAAATTCCAAATCGCCACGTAAAACCACTTTAGGGATTATTAACACTACGGGATTAACACCTATAATCCCTGGTCATCACAATATCCCCCACTAAAAGAATTTCGTCCTCGAAATTAGCACCGGTGTATCACATAACACCCAGGCTACACAACAACATGAAGCCATAACCTCGATGCGGGTCATCCCAAAAGTCAGTCCCTCTCATGACTGCAAAACAACCAATACTTACGACTGTAGATCAGACAGTCATCCTTCGTTCTAATACAACTAGTAAGAACGTATCCTGAATGACTCCTCAACTTGAGAAAGTTGACCTCGTGTCAAACTCTGGAGTGGAATAGATTTCCAAATCCATCATAACGTCAAAGAGCGTCAGCACAGCTCAACGCTAATAATCCAAAAAGCAGTTAGTCAACTGAAACTGTAAGGATTCGAACCACTCCTGATCCTATCGTAGATATCATTCCATGACATCTCTATCAAGACTCACGATGTCTAACATACATCGTTACGAGGGAAATACTAGTATACCACGGTGTACACATACCAAACCTGGTTTCCCGCTATACAGACCACCTCCATCCAAGGAGCAGTTGCACCCTCTGCAACTCGGATCGGGCAACTCACGGCCACCGATCCACACAAAAGACATCTCACAAGATGTCCACCTCTGGATATCCCAAGAACCACATCCTGGTCGTAATAAACAATCGAGACTCCACAGAGTTTCAAATTCTGAAAGGGCATGCAATAAACCCATTGCATCCTCAACACTTGGGTCGTCAGCGACACCCAACAAATAATCCTAGGATTAAATAATCCAAACTTGGGAAGGCTATCGCATAACTCTGAGGGAAACACCAAAAATGAAGTACCTTAACCCTCACAAGATAATCCCTCTTCAAGGGAGTCAACTAACTTCACGATTGTTCTTCATAAATATCGTGCCATGGAGATTCCCAATCTCAAGGTGTTCCATATCTCTCATCAGAGATTTAACCATCCAAAAATAGCATAACTCTATGCTTGACAGGAAGGAAATCAACAACTGGCATCCGTATACTCATCGGTATACCTGCCTCGGCACGAACACCACATGCATACTCAATGCACTTGGCTCAGGTATCTACAACATGCCCTTAAGCCGCAAACACAACCGTCAATCCTAAGTCATTCCCTACCCAGTGGAGGATGATAATCGACGATCAACAACACGGCGTGATTCTCAAAATCGACACCACAAGCACCAACTTACCGAATCTTTCAAAGATTCCCAATAGGTATAATACTACCTCCTTCCTCACAAGGGAAGTGCCATCGAACTCGAGATCCACAAGTCTCGAACCACTGTTCGGAAAAACTGGATACAATAACACCCATTGCATCCCAAATACACGAATTCCTTCAGATCGAGTCAACAACGACTTGATGACTCTCTTGTTGGTACTCCAACATCATGAGCTGTCCCAGACAAGTCTCACCAAGATTAAACATAAACGTATACACGTTTCAGTGAGGCATGCACAACCTCAACCTCAAATGACATGGTGACTACTAGAGTCCACCACAATCCCCATCGTATCACCTTACGATTTGCCAAAATTGGTTCCAACGAGCATTATAACAGCTCTAGCAAGCCCATCATGGTGCTACACACACGCGGCAGACAACCTAGTCTCTGCCTCTTTAGGTTTACCTCAAACCTACCAACAAGACGGATGCTTCCGTACGGCACACCATACCGGGGGAAGAAAATCAATAGAGTAGTGGGTCTGCACCCAACGTTCCTCTAATGCCGATACACCCTGGACACTCCAATGTCCCTATGTACTTAACATAACCTGATCCTACTCCCTTAGGACTCATCCTACACCCTCATGGGTGGTGTGACCATGTCTACCACATGTCACATCGACAGAAAGCGAGTAATTTCCTCATGATTACTCCTGTCGTCAAAACACATGGCCAAGAGCCATTCCAACGAGCATACCTCAAGGGTATCACCACTCGTAAAATGATCACCCCAACGTAGCTGCGGTACAATCACCTGTACAGCGCATCCAACCATTCCTCGAGCAACCCGCTCGGTATAAGGGTCACGTCAATCGGTGCCGCACACACCACCTTGTGCTCGGTACTGGCACCCAAGGCATACCACTGAATACGTATACTCAACGCATTGATCATCGTAACAATGATGCATGTCTAATAAGACATCTCCTACACCATCGTCATCGTCATCCTGTGACGATACATGCCACCTCATGGCATCTAAGGCATTGTCAACTAGTGACGATACATGTCATCCACTATCATGCTAGTAAAATAGGCATAATAAAAACATGTATATCAACGCATGCCAGATACAATAAAGCTAATAGAATAGCAATATCTCATACCTCATCGCTAACAATATAGCGGCATACCTGTCTCCGTCGCTCAATAATAGTGCGTAATCAGCACCCATCGCTTGAAGGCGGCAAAATCATGTGCTGAGTACATAGCGGCACAATCCCTCGCTATAGAATCGACGGCATGACACCTCGTCATATAATAAGTGGCATGAAACCTCGCTATACACCTGAGCATGAATCATCGTCCACATAATAGCGGAAAGAGGCATCGCTATCTATATATACGGCGGCACGAATCATCACCAATAATCACAAAGAGGTGAATCATCATCATCGACACAGCGGAACACATCACCGCTATCATCCGTGTCCGGCGGTATAAACCATCGCCAATCAATATAGCGGAATGAACCGTCGCTATAAATACACCTGGCGGAATGAACCCTCGCCAATCAATATAGCGGAATGAACCGTCGCTATAAATACACCTGGCGGAATGAACCCTCGCCAATCAATATAGCGGAATGAACCGTCGCTATAAATACAAATCGACACAGCGGAACACATCACCGCTATCATCCGTGTCATCACAATGGAATGAATATAAATCGACACAGCGGGACACATCACCGCTATCATCCGTGTCATCACAATGGAATAAATATAAATCGACACAGCGGGACACATCACCGCTATCATCCGTGTCATCACAATGGAATAAATATAAATTGACACAGCGGGACACCTCACCGCTATCATCCGTGTCATCACAATGGAATGAATATAAATCGACACAGCGGGACACATCACCGCTATCATCCGTGTCATCACAATGGAATGCATCATCATCCTCTCTTGAGTCAGTCATCATCAGTTATTTTAATGCTTCCACGCTCTCATAATCTCAAAACAAGCGGTATCGCATACTCGCTTCTTCATACTAGCGGTATCTCTTCCTCGCTCAGTATGGTATACCTCGCCTCCATGTGCCAGCGAGCCTCCCCCCCTCCCGCTCCACATGCGCAGCGATAAAGCGTAAGCATTAAAACCTTAACTGTGATCGCCCTGACTCGTGGAATACACCTCTTTATTCCACATCACAATATGCAACAACAATGCATAATATGCAACAACAATGCATAATAACATGTATCATAACCGTAATGCATCACATTGCATTCATCATGTGTCACACAGACAAACATGAATACATGTTACCGTTGGGATACCCGTACGTCGCTTACGTACTCCATATTTCCTGTAACCTGCAACCATCATGGTTAGCAACAATAGCCATATACGCTATGCAGCAATCATCCAATGCATAAATGCAACCACTTGCAAGTCAATACGTATACCAAGACATGTTACCTCGGAAATATCCCTTTACCTGATTCTCTTACAAAATCAGATTCCTTGGCACATAACACACGGAGTGCCAGACATCACAATTAATGCCATCCTATCGTGTTCCACACGATTCCTGCAATCACACTGATTAGCAACACTACTTTTCATATTAGAAAAAGCACATAAACAACTAGTCGTGTCATACAACATTAATGCCATCATGCATAAGTATGTGCTATCAATAACTTCTTAGGCCCCTAACAGCCCCAAAGAGCAACCACTGCTCTGATACCACTAATGTAAGGACCCCAAGCCCTTAACCCTTAATTAGTGTATTAACCACTATGTGTGGCACATGCTTTCAATAAAAAGCCAATCAATATGCTCAGATGATACTTTACCATTGAATGGCAACTACAAAATTTCTTTAATATACAACATTAAGATCATCTCTACCCACAATTAGACTCACATGTTCGCCCTTTACCACCCCTTGGTGCCCTTTTGCATTGTGGGTTTTTATAAAAATTTGGGCAGAGTCTCCCCATAAATTGAGCTATCCCAAAACACAAGCACATCACATAATATAATTCCCGGCCAGGGAATACACAATACTCAACAGAATATAGAACACAAAGTAAATTCCCAGCCAGGGAAGACACCACACATATGACGACATAAATGGGTCTCAATACCCACATAATACACTAACGACTCTCATATCATTAGCAATTCTACCACAATTGCATGCAACACATAATGAAAGAGAGGAAGGCTCATGCCTTTATATACAACCCATATACAAGAATATTCGTGCTCACATGCGAGCATCATAAATGCGTATATAAATCTTGGGTGTATATAAGTACTCTATACGATACCGTGCTCCATCAAGCCCTGGTACCATGATCCTGTGAGTACATCCAATCAACAGCTCGAGCCCAGCTCCACAGCCATCGATGCACCTGTTCACCTGCCCCAACAGAGACAGCCCCCAACGGGGTGAGCATACCAATACACAAAATCTCATAATCACAATAATGAAATTCATAATTTACAACACAAGTAAATATTAATGAATTTAAATGATACTCCCTGGATGGCAACATCCTCATCCGGGATTCCATGTACTGTCCCTGTTCTCACAATCATCAAACTCATCAAATCTCATAAATCAGTAAATCAACATATTGATTTAACTCATAGCATGCCTGATTCTCAAATATCAATAATTAACGATTCCAAATTCATTATACATGCAAACATAGATATCTCGATATCTAATACTGATTTTCAACTTTGCTACCAATCACAGATAGCTCAAATGCCTAGCATTTATTTTACACATTCTCTATTTCACTTAGACATCTCACATGTCTTTCAACGAATACATGATCCCACGATCATTCTCAGGCATCTCAAATGCCCTACCCTTTATTTTACAAGTTCTCATTTATACTTAGACATCTCACATGTCTTTCAATAGTCACATAAACCCAGTACCCCATACCTCTTATAAGGTCATACTACTCTAGTATTGCGCACACTTGTGGCAGCGATATCAAGACTAGGTCGATCCATAGTCATATCAACACATATATGTATATATAGCCATACCCACAACCATCTAATGCAATTACAACACATTATTCATTTCACAATTGCTATCACATAAGGTAATGCTCGTACGTCGCACGTACCTTAAATCTCCGAAGTCCGAGCCAAACCTTGCTCGAGTTCCATGCTCCGAGGAACGATGTGCTAACACGATAAATTAATTCACAATTAATTACGAACATGCAACTCATGCTCAAGCACACCCATATCCCTCAAAAATATTGTCAACTCAAGACAATAAACCAATATCGAAAATCGCTCAAGAATACCCCACAAATTCTCGAACCTTCACAACACAAATCGAACCCATTAAACACCATAATTCATCTCACATATGAATTAATCAATCCATAGCATGAATAATCATCCCACATGCCAAACCCCCCAATTCGAAATCCAAACCCCTAAAATTCGAACACAAGAAGCATCCTTATACAACTAAAGCATGTAATAAACGACCCATAACAAGAATCGCCACACCCCTGCCAAAGATTAAAATTTTCGAACCAATCCTCACGAAATTCGAAATAAATTCGAGCCAATAAATCACAATTAGGCAGGGAATCACATCACAAGCATGAAAAAGGGGGTTAGGAAGGTTACCCAAACGAAATCGGAAGAAATCGGACGAAAAATCGAAGAACCCTAGAAATTGGGGATCGGCGCATTCCAGCGAAATCCGACTTCCACACGCGATGAAACTTCGAATTGATGGAGGGGAAAGGAGCGCCTCGTCGAGACGAAGCCGGCGGCAGGTCGCACGCGCCGAACGGCGGCCGGACGGCGGCGGGCGCACCGCTTTTGCGCGCGGCGGCTGTTGCAGACGGGGAAGGGGTCGCGGGAGAGGAGAGAGGAAATGAAGGGGTTGAAATGAAATTTCCTTTAAAATTTTGGGTTCAATTGGTATTTATAGCAAAAATACCCCGAAATACTAATATCCCCACAAATACATCATGATTCATTAAAAATCATCTGTTTTCAAAAATTCTCTCTCTAACTCAAAAATCCCCTACCGGTGCTCACACAGCACCCGAGATCCCGAGACACAACAAAAACCCAACTCTTAGGTTTTTCACCCAAATGAGAATACAATCTCAACCTCGGGATCCAACGATCCCAACTACCCAAATAAACGAGCCCAGAAGGCCCAACACCTCGATTAAATTCCAAATCGCCACGTAAAACCACTTTAGGGATTATTAACACTACGGGATTAACACCTATAATCCCTGGTCATCACAGTCAACTTACTAAGTTGAAGTAAAATTTTGCATTATAGTTCAAAGTGTTCCAATGTTAACAATTCACCTACGTTCAAAAGCATGCATGATATCAATTAGGTTTCATCATGTGCTAGTGATTCTAAGCATATGTTCATTACTAACTATGAGCTCAAAATTTTCAAATTTTTTGATTTTTTTTATTTTTGAAATAAGAAAAGCAATAACACACCACTAATCCTTCCCCCATACTTAAATCTTACATTGTCCCCAATGTAAGGGAAAAATACAAGAAAAGAGAAAAGTCTAACTGCTAAAGCAATAAAAATGAAAATAAAAGGGAGAAAGGAAACTAACTCCCCTTGGATTGCCTCCCAAGCAGCGCCTCTGTTTAACGTCGGTGGCCCGACGCCAATCCTTTATCAAGGTGGGTGATGCGGTGTCGCTCTATCCTTCTTCTTCCACCTCAATATCTTCTTGATTCCCTTGAATTTCGGTTTGTTCGCCTTTGAGTGGGCGTCCTCAGTCCTTGTCCCTCCTTCAACATATGTGGCTTGTTGTGGTCGATCAGGAGGATGCTTCTTTTCAATGGTAAGATCGTGCAAGTGAGAAGTGAGAGGGTCATCAGTATCATGAATAGATAAAGCAGCAATAGTATGAACAGTATGCACAGGATGAGAATCCATACCTCCGTTATCACCAAGGCCATCGGTAGCCTTTCCCATCTCCCACAATTCATCATTATCAAAATCAAAATCATATGCATCATTTATATCAATAGCGTAACTAGAATGCTCGTGAGTTTTAATGGGTTCATAGATATTAAATTTTGCAATTTCACCATTAGACTCTATTGTTAACAGGCCGCTATTCACGTCGATCACAGATTTTGATGTTTTCAAGAATGGTCTCCCTAAAAGAATGGGGCTAGATGTATCACCATTTTCCATGTCTAAAATATAGAAATCGGCGGGGAAGACCAAATTCTCTATATGAACAAGTACGTCCTCTACTATCACCCTAGGACTAACCGTGGACCTATCAGCTAATTGAATCACAGTATGGTCTTGTTTCAAAGGTCCAGGTGTCAGTTGAGTGTAGATTGAGTAAGGCATGACATTAATTGAAGATCCTAAATCGAGCATCGTCTTCTCAATTCTAGTGGTTCCTATCACACAAGGAATAGAGAACATACCAGGGTCCTTACACTTTGTGGGAATGCTTCTTTAGATGTCCGCGGAAACATTCTAACCTAACTTGATCTTGGGGTACCCTTTGCCTTCCTTGTTCTTACCCACTTTCCATACCTCCTTTGTGAATCTAGCATACCGAGGCACTTTTATCATGGTATCTTGTAGTGGGACGTTCTCCTCGCAGCATCGGAAAGTGTCATAGAGTCCCTTAAGTCCAGCTTCGCTCCTATTATCCTTCAATGCTAGGGGAAATGGGGGTTCATTTTTGTACTCACGGAGTGGAGGGGACTTACCTCGCGGTTCCTATTCTTGCATGGGCTCTTCAACGTCCTTCTCTTCCTTCATCTCCCCGTTCTTGTGTGGCGTCAGTACCACCTTTTCCTTATCTTCATCGCTAGTCGTCTTCAAAGTGATTGCACTCACATTTTCCCTGGGGTTCACAATTGGCTGCGACGGTAGTCCATTTGATATGCTCGTTTCAAGCTGTTGAGCGAAGTCGCCAATTGTCCCATTTGCGTAGTCAGGCTCTGAATGCTCGCCCTCGTCTCCTGTTGAAATTGTAAGCTATTTTTAGCAATAACTTTAATAATATTTTCTAACCTGTCAGAAGGAGGGTGCACTGGAGGTGGTGGAGGTCTCTGATATGGCGGTCTATAGGGTGGAGGTTGGTGCATCTGTGGGTTGCCATATCCTTGGTTCGGATAGTCCCTCCACCCTTGACTGTAATTGCTTGAGGGATTGTCATAGCCCCTTTGTGGTGGTCCTGGGAATCCTCCCGCTGCATTCACGTGCTCAGTGGCTGTCTCTTGTAATGAGGGACATGCATCACTGGATGGTCCACAGCTAGACAGATTTCACATGGCTTCATCTTCCCCACGTTGCCTCCTGCAAGATTACGCACAAGAAAAGTTAGATCGCTCAGTTGTTGTTCCAAATTGGATACATTTACCTCTTTTCTTGGCGGTTGTCCATGGCGAACATGTCCAAATTGTTGGGAGTTGGCCGCCATGTTAGCTATTAAGTTCCTTGCCTCCTCCGCTGTCTTGTCAATGAAAGCTCCTCCGCTCGCCGCATCCACTAAGTTCCTGTCACCAGAAAGCAAACCTTCATAGAAATGTTGAATTAACAAGTGTTCACTTATCTGATGTTGTGGGCAGCTTGCACACAACTTCTTAAACCATTCCCAGTACTCATGCAGTGACTCCTCTTGGTATTGCTTCACCCCATAGATCTCCTTCCTTATGTTAGTTGCCCTTGAAGCTGGAAAGTACTTCTCTAGGAAGACTCTTTGCAAATCCGTCCACGTGGTGATAGATCCGGAGGGTAGGTAGAATAGCCAATCCTTTGCAGCATCCTTTAGCGAGAACGAAAAGGCTCGCAGTTTGATTTGCTCCTCCGTCACACCAGCAGGCTTCATAGTAGTGCACACCACGTGGAATTCCATCAAGTGTTTATGAAAAGATGGCAATAAGTGAATTAGTCCAGATTTAAGTTTGAAACTTACGTTATTCGCAAGAGCAGGGAAAGTGATGCAGAGAGGTTGTTGATCCAAGTTAGGATTCACCAATTGTCGTAGACTTTGGTTCGCAGCCATGTTGTTCCTTTCCTCCTCTTCTTGTTCTGCAATCCTCTGTGCTTCTCGTTTTCTCTGATGTAGCGTCCTCTCGATCTCAGGATCGTAGTGACAGTTATTCTCATAGTTAAACGATCCTCTTGTACTCATCAACAAACCAAAACAGTAGTGCGGGATAACAAAATAAAATAAAAATAAAAAAAATCGACATAAATTAATACCAATGCCTTCCCCGGCAACAACGCCAAAATTTGGTAGCGCTTATCGCATATGCCCAAATTAACCCTTCTCAAGTTAATAGCAAAAGTATGTAGTAGCGAGAGTAGGGATCGATCCCACAGGGAATGTAGTGTTTTTTTCGTGTCAATTTAAAACGAATAGTAAAAAGGGGGGTTTTGAGTTGAGTGATTACTACTAAGCAAATTTTAAGAATTAAACTAATTAACGAGATTAATTAAAACGGTTAAAACTTATGAGAGTGAAGCGATTGTTGGTTTTCGGTCAACTTTACTTTTGGAAAATTCTCTTGATCATCAAATCACTAACATTCGAATTCTTTCAATTATTCATCGATTGGAATTGAATTCCTACCCACCTTAATCGTAGTCAAAGAGAAAACAACATTCAATCCGACCCTTATCAAATCTCTAATCAAAACTACAGCCGTTAATGATTAAATCAATGATAGATTTCAAAACTAGTGAGTTCGATAAATCTAATCAATAGAAACTACATCCGTTAATGATTGATTACCCACTCGTTTCTCCTAAGAATTCAATAACACCTACAGCCGTTAATTATTAATCTTAGTTGCTTCTTAATTAGCTATCGATTATGCATGTGAATACTAGGTGATCAATCTAATAAACAAACACAATATTCATTGAAATCGATCCCAAGAAACAGAATTGAAATCGAAATTAAATTCAATAAACAAACCAAAATTCTCAGAAGAGATTCAAATCCAAAAGCAAATATCCCTTCAACCAAGAATCTATGAGTTTAGCCTAGCATAATTGAATCTAAAAATAACAAAAACTGATTCGAAAACATTAAATAAGCAAAGGAAAAGAAATTACTAAGACGAATCACGATTCCGGCTTGTCGATTCCGGCTCCGTTCTTCGCGTTGTTCTTGACAAAACCTGAAAGAAAAATCTTCTAAACACTTAAAAATATTCTAAAGTCTGGAATTCTCTCCCTAAGAGGCGATAAAAATCGAGTTATGGGTTCTTAGAGGCTAATAACTAGGTTACAATCTTTTAAACATGGTAAAAGACTTAATTTCCAAAAATTCGGACTCTTTGGCGATCGATCGCTTCCCTCCAGTAGCCTCAGGCGATCGATCGCCTAGAATCACCGATCGATCGCTGCTTCGTTAATTTTGTTGCTCAAGTTTCTTTCCAAGGGCGATCGATCTCCTCTTCATGGCAATCGATCTCTTCCTTCAAAATTACGTTTTTGCCCTTTTCTTGATCAATTTTGAGTCCTTGTCATGTCCATGTCTTTTCTTGGTCTTTACACATCATTTTTAGCTCGTTTTCGTCGATTGTACCTACAATTACACAAATATATGATTAGGTAGCATACGTATCAAATTATCCATCAAAACCTACCAAATCGTAGACAATTAAACGCAATAGATGTGTCTATTTCTAGTCACATCAATTATGGTTGGTCATCAATTATTAATAGGGTGTGTCGAGAGTTTAGATGTGGCATAGAAGAGTTTTGAGGTGAAATGAGTAAATATTCATTGGAGATTGGTTTTGATTTCAACTATGTAAAAACCAATAATGATATGTTAGTTGTCAAGCGTGCTAGAAAGCATGTTGATGGTTGTTGTTGGTTTGTGAATGCAATTTCATGATTAAATGAGTTTCTATATAAAGAAATTGAACAACATTTACACTTGTGGGCTAATAATCATTAAAGAAAAATAAAATGTACGTGTTCATATATAATATATGAAATTATTGCCGAACGAGTCAGAGTCAATTCTACCTTTTCTATTATGTGTTTATGTGAGTTAATGAAAATAGAGTATAGATTTGATAACATGTGCATCAAGGCATGGAGAAGTGTGGAGAAGGCTATGTCTATTGCTTTTGTGAATTATGATGAGTCATTCCAAGAGCTGAAGTGGTACATTAGTGCAGCAAAAATGATTAATGTTGGAAGTTTTATAGAATTTGAAGTTGATGATAATAACCGATTCTGCCGGTTGTTCGTGTCATTTCGTGCTTGTATAGTCAGTGTTAATATTATCGGCCAATGTTATTTCTTGATGGAACTTTTTGAAATACCATTTCTAGGGCATACTTTTGTCAGCCACTACGAAGAATGTGAATCAAAGTACTGTGTTGGAACCCTAGAGGGGGGTGAATGAGGTTCCTTGACTACTTTAGTGATTTTAAAGTGATTTTGCAACAAAAGAAAAAACGAGTTTGCGCTGCGGAAGACTTCAAGTCAATTGATCAATGAACAATAAGAAATATAAAGTAAATGCATAATGTAAATAGCAATAAAGAACACAAGTATTTGTTATAGAAGTTCGGCGATTAATCGCCTACGTCTCATCTTCCCGGTTAGAAACCGTTTAACCGAGGTTCCACTAGAACAACTTCTTCTTGGCCTTAAGGGCTCCAAGGGCCACACACAACTTCTTCTTGACCTTGAGGGCTCCAAGGATAGCCACAACCTTGCACCAACTTTGTAAGTACCCCCGTGCCCTTAACCCGTTATTAGTGTATTAATCTATGCCATTAAGTGCATACAATCATATTATCATGGGAAAGAAACCATATACAAGAATAACATCATTTACCATCTATAAAATTTCTTGCATTAGAACCTCATAATATTCAACTTCCCCAACTAAAGCCACTTTCATAGTATGCACCCTAATAATACACTAACATACTCTCAGTTCATTTAGCAATTCCGTATTTAATTGTATGCAAACCATAAATGAAGAGAGAAAACCATGCCCATTTATACATTCCATGTACACGTAAAACGTACTCACATGAGAGCACCCAATGAATAGACGTGTATCTAATGTATAAAATACTCTACCAGATACCGTTACAGGTACTTCAATCCTGGAAGCACCTCCCAAGCACAACTCGATCTCAACTCTGGATCTGTGTACTTATTCAACCAGCTCTGGTACCTCGATCCTGGAAGTACCTCAAATCAACAGCCCGAGCTCAACTCCAAAGCTGCTGCTACACCTGTATCACCTGCCCCAAGAGAGACAGCCCCCACACGAGGTGAGCATACCAATACCACCAATCCAATAATCATAATATTACAATTCCTAATTTACAGAATGTAAATGCCATGAATTTAAATGATACTCCCTGGATTGTATTATCCTCATACGGATCCCCTGTATTGTCCATGTTCTCAAAATAACCAAACCATTAAATTCTCAAAAGCCAGTTGATCATCTCATTGTTCAACTAAAACCATCCCTGCTATACCAGTTCCATAATCAAATATGATTAAATCATCAAATAGGGTACTACAGATATCACATGTACCTAGCCAATTATTCCATATTTCTGTTTCATAGCTCGCTCCACAATAGCTGCATTTTAACCCCACGCACGCTCAACAATAGCGGCGTCATGACCGATGGTCACTCAATTGCGACAACATCCCAAATCATTGCTCGCTCAATAGCGGCACCGTATGGTTCCCAATGTATGTCCATTTAACGCAATTACCATCTACCATGCATATCACTATCCATTTTATAGCAAGTACCATGTACCATGCATTTCAACATCCATTTATTGCAAACACCACATACCATGCATTTCAATGTCCATTTATTGCAATTACCACATACCATGCATTTTACAGTTGCAACATTATAATAGGCTATGCTCGTACGTCATACGTACCTTATTATCCCATAGTTCGAGTCCAACCTTGCCTGAGTCCCACGACCCGATGAATTATGTGCTAACACATAAATAACTCACAATTAAACACAAGCATGCAACCACGTGCCCAAGCACGTCCATAACCCCCAAACATATCGTCAATCCATGACGATTACCAAAATAAAAGCCCACCGGCTAAGCATCATAATACCCAAATATTCCATTTTTCATGTTTAAAAGATAGCCAAAAAAACCCAACCGAGAATCCCATTTTAATAAACTTTGGCTCCAACCAATCCATTATAAAAGTAACATTCCCATTGGAATGTAGACATTGCCCCGAAAATGGGCCACTTAAACCTCGATTCCAAAATCCCGACATTTTCCAAAATTTTGAAAAAAAACAAAGGGAACAGGGCCGCGATTGATCGGCGCCAAGCCGCGATCGGTCGCCAAACCCTACTGCCCGAAAATAATCACGCCGCGATCGATCGCCCGATTTCGCGATCGATTGCCAAGGACCCCCGCGATCGATCGGCCTCTGCTCACGATCGATCGCCGCTACTGTTCATCACCTTCTCAAAACAGCAACATGTCGCGATCGATTGGCGCCTAGCCGTGATCGATCGCGACCTGCAGGTTTCCAAAAAATTCAAGGTTCCATGGTGTTTTTCACACCCAAACTCAAAACCAACACCCCATACACCTTCAACACTTCAAATACACCACTTAAAGCCAATAAAAACTCCAAAAACTCAACATTAGATTTTAACCAAAAATCCCCAAATCCCATAACCAACCAAAACCTCAACCAAAATCTACCATACCACTACCAAATCGAAGACAATGGTGAGGGGAAGATGAATACCTGATTATCTTCGAGAAATCCTGCTCCCGAGCCAAGCCACCAACGATTTCTCCTTCAAGGGAGAAAAGAGGGAAAGGGGGGAGGGTTTGGGCGCATAGAGAGAGAGGGGGAGAGAGGGGAATTCGTCCAAATGACGGAATACCGAGTCCACTTGGTATATATATAGTACCAAAACTCGAAAATACCAATCCTTCCACAAATACATCATGATTCATTAAAAATAATCTGATTTCAATAATTACCTCCCAAACTCTATTTCCATTACTAGCCCCAGTACAAAGTACTCCGGACCCCAAATCCCACCGAAGACTAAATTCCAAGGTTATCACTACGATGATAATACAATCTCATCCCTTGGATCCAACGACTCAAAACCGGATTTAAAATCCCCAGGAGTCCCAAAACCGCAATTAATACACAATTGCAACCATTAAAATCCATTAAGGATTATTACCACACCGGGATTAGCACCAATAATTCCCGGGCATCACAATTATCCCCCATTAAAAAAAATTCGTCCTCAAAATTTACACGGCGTACTCCACGTAATGCCGAGATTACAAAATCCAAACAGATTCACATCGTCGAATCATGAACACGTCATGAACGACACACTAACCGCGAGGATACCGACCTCGCACTAAAACCTGGAATGGAATAAACCTCCCAAACCATTACAACCGTAACAGAACGTCAGCCTAACCCCAATGCTAACCGTCTCAAAAGCAGTCAGCCAACCATAACTGCAAACCAAACGAATCATTCGCGATTCCAAAATAGATATTGCCTCGATGATATCTCAACAATTTAGCCTACGATGTTAATCATACATCGTCACTAAGGAAACCACCAGTACACTACAGTGTACTTATACTAAATCTGGTTTCCGCTTTTCCAGATCCATCTCCATCAAGGAGTAGTTGCACCACATTGCAACACGGATTGGGCCACAACACGGCCCAGATCAACACGAAACACATCTCCAAACATGTCTACATCCGTGTGTTCCAAGAAATCACATCTTGGTCCAAACACACTATCGGGACTCCACAAGGTCTCAAGGTGTCAAAAGGACATGCAAGAACAATCGATTGCATTCCCGCCACACGTGTCAACCATGACACTAAACAAATCCGAATCCTGGCCATCCCTCGTTTATCCTGGGATTCAACAATCCTAAAACATGGAGGCTATCGAATTATCCAAAAAGAATTTCCATGACCCCAAGGTACTACAACTCCTCCTCGGAGGAAGTCAACCAAACCTCACGATCATTCTTCAGAATAAATCGTCCCATTGAGATTACCAATCTCAAGGTGATACAATCTCTCATCGGAGATTCACCAACCCAAGCATACTCATCCGATACACAACAAGTACCGAAACACGTGCATTCGTATACACATACATGCCCACGTACCAACACAACATGCATACTTAATGCAATAGGCTCGGGTATCTCCAATCATACCCAAAGTTCCAAAACCAACTGTCAATCCCTAGCTATTCTCACTTTGCGGAGAATAATGATTGACAGACCAATGACCAATGGTGTGATTCCAACATCAACACCACACAAACCGACTCATTGAATCTCCCAAAGATTCCCAATCGGTAGGTATAACAATACCACCTTCCTCACAAGGAAAATGTCATGAATTCATGACCCTCCAACCTCGAACCATCATTCGGAAAACTGGATATATTTATACCAAAACATATCTCTGAACCAAAAATATGCAACTGGTTCGGAATGGTGCATCAAGCCACCATTACCAAATTCAAAATCGTATACACAACGTATACTCGTTCTAACAATGCTCCGTATTAATACCATAGTACTTCACAACCTCGAGCATTTCCCCGGAGACGTCTCCTCGAACGTCTCACCGGAAGTATGAAGCCATCACCTAGTCCAACACTAGTAGGGCTTACCCCGGTTGATTCATAATCAACCCTCACCCAATACCAGCTGTCTCCAGGACAGTACAATCCAAATCTCTCTAAGAGGTAAAATCAATATAGTAGTGTTACCCCACTAGCTATATCTCACAAATCCAATTGTGTTCCCCATTGCATGCCATATGCAAGATGCTCAACTCGAGCCAAAAAATGACTTGTCGACACTCACGTTGGTACTCCCAACAGAATTGAGCTGTCCCAGTACAAGTCCATTAACATTTGACGTATAAACGTTCCCGTGAGGTATTCCCTACCTCAATCATCATGCCACATAGAGACTACAAGATTCTATCATAAGTCCTCATCGTATCATCATACGATTCACCGAACTTGGTCACAACGTGCAGTATAATCGCCATAACAAGCACACTATAACACTGCTACAATACCTGGCTAGCAAAACGCTGCCTCCATAGGCTTATACCAAGCCCACCAACGTATCGTTCGTCCCAACCCGGTACACCATACCGTAACATCCATTAGAGTAGTGGGTCATCACCCAATATTTCTCTAATACCAATGCACAAAGGACATCTCGGTGTCCTTGCTCAACCACAAAGCAATCATAATCCCGTAGGATTAATTCCACACCCTCAGGGGTGGTGTGATCATGTCCACCACATCTCACATTGGTATAAGCAGTAGTTTCCTCAATAACTACTCCTATTACCAACCACATGGCCATAGCCATTCCAATGAGTATACCTGAAGGTACCACTACTCGACAATTATTTACATCTATTGCATGATGCGGTACACTCACCGGTACAATGCATCCAATAATCCATCGAGCAAACCTGCTCGGCATAATGGTCCCGTCAACTAGTGACCCAGACACTACCATGTGCTCACCATTGGCACTCAACCACAAGACTAAATGCATTATTCATCGAAACGATGCTACGCGTCAACATAGACATCCACTATGTCATCGTCATCTCGTGACGGTACCTGTCAACATATGACATTCAAAATAACTTCGTCAACTTGTGACGGTACATATCGAAACACGGCATCCATAGCCTCATCGTCAAACACATGAAGGTATATGTATGACAATGCATATCATCCACAATAATGCTAATAAAACAGCAATATGCCATACCTCATCGCTAACAATATAGCGGCATACCTGTCTCCGTCGTCCAACAGTGGCACGCAATCAGCACGCATCGCTCGTAGGCGGCATAATCCAATGCTACGTACATAGCGGTATAACCCATCGCTATAGAATCGTGGTATGATCCCTCGCCATAGAGTCAGCGGCATGAAACATCGCTATAAATATCCGGCGGTATGAACCATCACCATAGATATAGTGGAAGTGTACCATCGCTATGAATACCCGGCGGCATGAACCATCGCCAATAGAATAGCCAAATAAACCATCGCTATGAATACCCGGCGGCATGAACCATCGCCAATAGAATAGCAAAATGAACCATCGCTATGAATACCCAGCGGCATGAACCATCACCAATAGAATAGCGGAATGAACCATGGCTATGAATACCCGGCGGCATGAACCATCACCAATAGAATAGCGGAATGAACCATCGCTATGAATACCCAGCGGCATGAACCATCGCCAATAGAATAGCGGAATGAATTGGAATGGTTATATGTCATGACATTTGTGGAACCATAATATAATCCATTGATTATGATTATGAGTTATGATACAGGGACAACCAAAAGGGAGCGTTTTAAATGCATTGGAATACAGGAAGTGCTTTGTATTTACGGTTTATGCATTTATGCCTTATAATCATATTGTGTTGAATATGGATTATTATATGCATTTAGGAGTAGTGTAAAGCTATAGTCTTAACATTCATTTTGTGAGAATGCAATTAATCCTAAATTTATTTTTGGCACTGTAATCCTTAAGCTCAACACATCAACAGGAACCTTATACTATGATTTATGCATGTTTAGCTCTTCTTATGCCTTTAATCCATACTTAAGGTAGCGATGCCTTAGATTAGTGGCATCAGAGCAGTTGTTAGAGAACCCGGGAATGAGTGAAGGGTAGACTTAGCAAACTTGTTGGCTAGGTGTTCACTTATGAGCATGTTTATGCATGTGGGTGCATATTTGTGTATAAATTTTATTATACTAACATGCTTGGAATATTGTTATTCATGTTATCTAATGGTATAACATATGAATTGTTTCTGGTATTGTTGTTAACCCTTGTATTACAGTACGTCAGCCAGTAATTTGGAACACCTAAATGAGGAGGTGGGTGATGTGGGGAGTGTGAATGCTAGTATCGCACAGACTAATCCCCTACCACCATCGGCTGTGGGTATAGAACCGATTGAACAACCATTACTTCTTGGAGAACTGAGTCTAACACAAGTCATGACTTTTCATCCGCCCCGCTTTGAGGGAACTGAGACAGGGGAGGAAGCAGAGGAATGGCTGGAAAGGATTGAACAGATCTTTGTGTCTGCACCCTATGCTACTGCTTGGCTGTGACTAGAGGAATTTCAGTTGGCAAAGAAGTCTGCCATGTGGTGGAAGACGACAGTGATGGAATTAAGGGCTCAAGGCATGTTGGTGGACTGGACTTTATTTAGGACCCGATTTCTGAACCGATACTTTTATACGGCTGCTAAGCAGATGAAGGAGGATGAGTTCACCAATCTAAAGCAGGGGTAGCATGACTGTCACGTACTATTCCATGCAATACTCACTATTGAGGTACGTCCCTCACATTGCTACCAATGGACATGCCAAGATGAGGCATTTTCTGAAAGGTTTGAGGCCGGAGTTGTTTGATCGGGTTATCTCCAACACCCCAGTTCCTTTGATGATGCTCTCACAAGAGCGGAATTAGCAGAGATTGGAGTTGGTGCTTATACTGATGCTGTACCCCCACAAGTTCCATCACAAAGACCGGCATTTGATGGCTTGAGGCCATGAGGGGAGTCATTTAAACCTCGTGGAGCTTCTTCTTCTTCTTCTCGGTTTACTGGGAAGCGGTTGAATAACCAAAAACCGGGAGATCTAAAAGGCCATACACCGACCAACCGAGGGCTAACACAAGTGAATAGAACGGGAGAAACAAAAATGCAAAAATTGTGGAGGACCGCACTTGTCACGTGACTGTCCGGCTTGTTATAGTTGTGGCAAGATGGGCCACATTGCTCGGTACTGCCCCAACCGAGGAAGACAGCCAGGCCTTGAGTCAAACAGGCCGAGATTTGATGCTAGGACGGTGCCCCAGAGGCAGCAGTTTATGCCTCGACCATCGGGAGGTCAGACAGTGGGACCACCTCGGGGACAAGTATATGCATTGACTAGGGAGCAGGCCGAGGCAGCTCCAGAGGAGGTGATTGCTGGTACGTGTCATTTATTTACGTACCCCGCTTTTATTTTGATAGATACATGTGCCTCCCACTCTTTTGTATCCGTTGATTTTGTGGAGAGACATCATATGTGCCCATCTCCGTTGCCCACGCCTCTTATGGTCTCTTCACCCACTGGGAAGGATGTGATTGCTGACCGATTTCTTTCTGACTGCCTCATTTATTTTGAGGGCAATGAGTTGAAGGCGGATTTGATTATTCTGGGTATGTCATATTTCGATTGCATTGTGGGCATCGATATACTGAACATATATCAGGCAGTGGTAGATTGTCGGCAGAGAACAGTTCGTTTCCAATCTGATCAGGGGTTTCAATGGACTTTGTATGGGAACGGTTCTTGTCCGAAGATTCCATTGATATCAGCTGTTAAAATGTCACGGTTATTGGAACATGGACATGGGGGTTATCTTATTTATGCGGTTGACATGGCGGAAAAGAATAAGGAATTGAGGATAGAGGAGATACTCGTGGTTGCGGAGTTTACGGACTTGTTTTCGGACGAAATTCCAGGGTTCCCGCCGACTAGAGAGGTCGAGTTTGGAATTGAGTTGTTACCGGGAACGTTAGATATTTCTCGTGCCCCTTATAGAATGGCACCGGCGGAGTTAAGAGAATTGAAGGAGCAGTTAAAGGAACTCCTTGATAAGGGATTCATACGCCTTAGCGTATCGCCTTGGATGCACCGATTCTATCTGTTAAGAAGAAAGATGGTTCGATGCGTTTGTGCATCGATTACCGGCAACTGAATAAGGCAACAGTGAAGAATAAGTATCCTCTTCCACGGATTGACGATCTGTTTGATCAGTTACAGGGCACAAAGCTGTATAGCAAGATTGATTTGAGGTCTAGGTACCATCAGATTTGGGTCAGAGAGGAGGATGTTCAGAAGACAGCATTTCAGACTCGGTGTGGGCATTTTGAGTTCTTGGTTATGCCGTTCGGAGTGACGAATGCCCTGGCTATCTTTATGAGCCTGATGAATCGAGTATTCCAACCATATCTTGATCAGTTTGTCATTGGTTCATCGATGGCATTCTTGTCTATTCTCGGAGTGAGGAAGAGCACATGAAACACTTGCGGACAGTGTTCCAGGTCCTCAGAGATAATCAACTATTTGCCAAGCTCAACAAGTGTGAATTTTGGTTGGACATCGTGGTATTTCTGGGGCATGTCATCTCTAGCGATGGGATATCAGTGGATCCCAGGAAAGTAGAGGCGGTGATGGAATGGTCTGCACCTACTTCAGTGCCCGAGATACGGAGCTTCCTTGGTTTAGCCGGATATTATCGACGTTTCGTCGAAGGATTCTCGAAGATGGCTAAGCCATTGACACAGTTGACTCAGAAGGGAGTACCATTCTATTGGTCTGAGGCTTGTGAGCAGAGCTTCCAAGAGTTGAAGCAACGGTTGACAACATCGCCTGTGTAGGTGATCCCTACGGAGAACAAGAGATTTGTTCTATATACCGATGCATCACTACAGGGTTTGGTTCACTGATGCAAGATAAGAATGTGGTAGGTTATGCATCGAGACAGTGGAAGCCGCATGAGACCAGATATCCAGTCCATTACTTGGAGCTGGCGGCTATCATTTTTGCCTTGAAGATTTGGCGGCATTATTTGTATGGTACTTCGTTTACCATCTATATGGATCACAAGAGCCTGAAGTTTCTATTTACTCAGGCAGAGCTGAACATGAGGCGAAGTAGATGGATGGACTTAATCAAAGACTATGATTGCGAGATTGAGTACCATCCCGGAAAGGCGAACTTGACAGCAGACACCTTGAGTCGGAAGTTGAAGTGTACTGCAGAGGACGGCATACATTTATCGGCCATGATGACTTCCTACTGTCATCTGGGCTATGACTTCGAAGTGGATACATCACCGGTACGTGTATCAACTTTATTGGCAGAGCCGAATATTTTTGAGAATATCAGGAGAGCTCAGAAGGCAGATGATGAGACTCAGAGATGGTTATCATTGGTACTTATTGGATAGCCATCGAAGTTCAGAGTGGCTGAAGATAGTTCTTTGAGACTTGGTAACCGTTGGGTAGTTTCGAGTACGACGGAGTTGCGTCGAGGAATATTATGGCGAGCTCATAGCAGCAGGCTTAGTATCCACCCAAGCGGGAGGAAGATGTATAAGGACCTATGCAATCAATTTTGGCAGAAACGGATGAAACGAGATGTGATAGCATTCGTTAAGCGATGCTTGATCTATCAACAGGTGAAGGCAGAGAGGCGGAGGCCTGGAGGCGAGCTGAAGAGTTTGGAGATACCTGAATGGAAGTGGGAACACATATCCATGGACTTCGTGGCCCACTTGCCGAGGGCGGGATTTGACGCCATTTGGGTGATTGTGGACAGGCTGACCAAAGTGGCTCACTTTATTCCATATAGCATGACATTCACGTACTTGAGGATGGCTCAGTTGTACATTAGAGATGTGATAAGATTATACGGGATCCCAGCTTCTATTTTGTCTGATCAAGATCCGCGTTTTACATCTCATTTTTGGGAAGGTCTCCAGTCAGCTTTAGGTACTGAGTTGAAATTGAGCACTGCATATCATCCTCAAACGGATGGCCAGACCGAGCGTAATATACAGACGCTCGAAGACATGTTACAGGCATATGTATTGGAGTTTGATACTTCGTGGCAGGATTCAGTAGCTCTGGTGGAGTTCTCGTACAATAGTAGCTATTAGACGAGCATTCAGATGGCTCCATTCGAGGCTCTTTATGGTCGACGTTGTAGGTCACCATTGTACTGGGATGACTTGGCTATTAAATCGGTCGGAGGATCGGAACTGATCCGGGAAATGGAAGAGAAAATAAAGGTGATCCGGTAGAAAATGAAAGTAGCTCAGGATAGACAAGCAGCCTATGAGAATAAACGGTAGCGATCGTTAGAACTCCAACTGGGAGATAAGGTCTTTTAAAGATCTTACCTTTCAGTGATGTGCGATTTGGAATTCGCGGGAAATTACTCCGAGGTATGTTGGACCGTATGAGATTTTGCAGCGCATTGGTACTTTGGCTTACCGTTTGGCTTTGCCACCGTCATTGTCTAGTATTCATGACTTGTTCCATGTGTCTATGTTGTGGAAGTATGATCCGGATCCGTCACATGTATTGCAGCCTTCAGAGGTTCAGTTAGATGCTGATGTGTCCTACGTGGAACGACCGGTTAGAATTCTGGATAGAGCTGATCGCAGACTTCGGAACAAGGTGATACCGATGGTCAAGGTTCAGTGGGATCGTAGGGGTGTCGAGGAGGCCACGTGGGAGACGGAGCGGCATATGGTGCAATACTACCCAGAACTGTTTTCTGGTATGTGATTTATGTTTAGCTTCGGATTAGTAAGTGCATGCCATTTCGAGGACGAAATCTTATAAGTAGGGGAGTATTGTGATATCCCCGAAATAATTATGTGCATTTGGGTATTAATTATGTTTATGTGATAGTTATGGTGTTAATTAATTTGGTGTTTAATTAATTATTATGGTGAAATGTTTAGTCATGCGGTGGGCGTGACCTGGTAATACATTTCAGGGTGCATGTGATGCATGTTGGGAAATTGAGTAATGGCATGGTTTATTTGGGGTGGGTGTTAATTATTTGGTAAAGCATGTTTGATTGATATTTTGGTGCACTTTTGGAAAATGCTTTTAAAATATCATGTAGGGATATTTTATACATCATGCTAAATACCGGGACATGATTTTAATTAACCCCTACACCACCCCCTTTACCCTCATTAACCCACTACTCTTTAAACAAAATCATTCCCAACCCTATCCCCAACACCCAAAATTGCCTCTTGCAAGGAGAAGGAGAGAAAACTTTGGAAAGCTTGGTTTGCTTGATTTCTTGGTAGGATTTGAAGCCTAAAAGTGGTATGAATCTCTCCTTGTGTGGTTTATATGATTTGTGTTGTTATGGGTTGGTATTTTTAGGGATTTAAAAAGAGTTCGATTTTGGGAATGTGATGTATTTGGTTGGGTGTTGGATTTTTGGTGTTATTAGTGTTTATATTGAAGGTTTGTGGTGTTTTGATGTTATTGTTTGGTTGGTATTTGAGTTGGTATGGATTGGGGAAAGTTTAAGGGAGAAAAATGGCGATTTTTTGGGTTACAGGTCGCGGCGATCGCTCGCCCATTTTTGGCGATCGGTCACGCGCAAGCAGTAGCGAGCAACAACATTTGGTGATCGATCACCAAGTTTGGGCGATCGATCGGTGGGTCTCGCAATCGATCACCCCAGACTTGGCGATCGATCGCCGAAGACGGAATTTTGGCAAGTAAAGCAGCTGGCTCTCGCGATCGATAGGGACATGATGGCGATCGTTCGCGAGATGCCAAAATATGATTTTTTGGTTATTTTGATGAGATTTTTGGTATTGGACTATTATTTGGCTTCTAATATTGGATTGTGTGGTTGTGTAGAGCCTTCCCAGGTGGCACCACAACAAAGGAAATAAAGTCCTACCAAATTCTATATTTTGAAAAGGTACGTAGAGAGACGTACGGGCACCCAACGGTAACATGTATTTTATATACCTATTGAATAGTCTCTACTCTAGGAGTAGTGTAAAGCTATAGTCTTAACATTCATTTTGTGAGAATGTAATTAATCCTTTTTGAAAATTTATTTTTGGCACTGTAATCCTTAAGCTCAAGACATCAACCGGAGCCTTATACTCTGATTTATGCATGTTTAGCTTTTCTTATGCCTTTAATCCACACTTAAGGTTGCGAGGCCTTACACTACCCCAACTATAATTGCCAACAGAATTAATATCCTCTAACTTCTGTAAAAAAAAAAATTACTTTACAGTATTGCCGGAGGAATAAGGGAACAAAATTCCACCTAACATCAATAATACACAAGCCCGTGTATATCTGACTACATCTTCGGCCGTACTGTGCTCATTAAGAGCATTATTCACCAAATGATGATTTATTGCAGATAGGTACAACTTTACACCTTTAAAGTGTTCAGTATCCGGTGTAAACCCCAAAAGCATATGGCAATACTCTTGCCACTCAGGTATACTCCTAACGTAATCAACACCAGATTATATGGTACCATCTACTGGCAATGCCCATATAAAGTCTTGCAGTGTGATGGTTTCCTCCCCGGATCGAAAGTGGAAAGTATGTGTTTCATGGCGCCTTCTCTCAACTAAAGCCATGATAAGGAGAAAGTCAAGTGCAATTTTACCTGACCTATAAACACCATAAAAACCAATACTGTTCAACAGACTCACAACACGTGTATCGAGGGGACAAAGATCCCAAAAATATTTAACAGGGTTTCTGCCTCGATGTGTAGTATCAATATCACCTGCTGTAAGACCCCAACGACCCAACACGTCAATAATGCAATTATGACGTCATTTATCTATGTGAATTTTCCATTCTTTAAAAGAATCATTACATACTTCATATATTCTCCATGACATAATTAATACTCAGCATAGAATGATCACTTCTACCAACAATAAAACTCAAGGTTCCCCCATTATCATCACTATTGCACCACTTTTACATTGTGGGTTTTTATAAAAATTTGGGCAGAGTCTCCCCATAAATTGAGCTATCCTAAAACAAAACACGTCACCAAAATAACTCCCAGCCAGGGAAAAACACAATACTTAAAAGAACACAAAACCCTAAATAAGTTCCCAGCCAGGGAAAAACACCATACTAAGAAGACATCAAAAGTGGGCTTCAACAACCTTATACAGTCCATATACATGCTTCCAGTTGCTCACATACGAGCAACAAATAAATGAATACCGATCTAACTGAATAAATAGCATATCCTATTTACCCACACTCATATACGCTTCTGGAAGCGGCATGATCCAACAAAGCTCGAACCAATAGCCCAAAGTAGTTTAGTACCTGTTATACCGGTTTCAACAGAAACAGCCCCCACGCAGGGTGAGCATACTCCAACTCAATAATCACACACATCAATATACGAAATTGTAAAGCAACAATTAAGGTTATTGAAAATCTATAAAATATACTCCCTGTACAATTCCAAACCGGCATAGTCATCACGAACTGTTCATGTTCAATCTTATACACTTTCATAAACATCAAGTTCAGTATCATTATTCAAAATATGGTACTCATCAATGCAATTAATTCAATATATTCACAATTCAACATTTTATGCTCAATCACAACGAATCTCATATCCAAGGCAACTATGCCTATCAATTAATCTCATTTTCAACCATTTCTCATATCGATCATGCCAAATGCATCAATATTCAACTCGTATACCCGGATCACGTACATCTACGTATCCACCATTCCACGTATATTAAACTCAATTACCAAACTCAAACACTTAGCCTTAAACATCTCATTTAAAATACATGTATACATGAATATATAAATACTGGGTATACCTGCTCGTACATCACCACGTACCTTATAATCTGTTTTTACCGTCAAGTCACCCTCCTTGTTGTCCGAGAGCTCAAGAAGGCTCTACATGAACTTAAGGATATAAGGGTTATCTCATAACCAATATTTGATGCACAAAATCTCATATTAATTTATTCATAAAGTTATGCCCATAATATCATATAATCCAACCACCCAAAAAAAACAAAACTAAATTTAGCCAATTAACATGTTCCAACATCCCAAACAAACACCGAAGTTATTCAAACCAAGACATGAAATAAAAGGATCCATGTAGATAAGATATTATACCATTTAAATCCAAATTCCCTTAATCCCAACATAAAGTCATTTATTTGATTAAATTCAACTTTAACAAATTAAAGATGCATTGGATTCCAAAATTCTTGATTGAGAACTCACTATTAAGATTAGTAACTTAATAAAGTGACATAAATCAATAATACATGCTATGCTATCCATTTGAGCATAAATATCACCATAACTCTATTCCATGTTATAACACATACTAGTATGCATCTAACCCATTTATTTACACACTACACATGCTTCCAATTGTAACACACCTCACACCATAGCCCAACACCCACCAAATATCACAATGGCTACAAGCCATAGAAGTTAGCCCTTTCCCCCCACTAACAAGACTTAGACCCACACTTGAATCTCATTTAAGCCTATTAACAAACACATTCCATGCATGATTTTAATCTTCATTTATTTTAACCAACAATAATACTAGTCAATGCACAAATCAACAATTTCCTTCTAACAATTAATCATTCAATAAAGTGAGTCACATAACCGCCTTAACCCGCTATACCAATTCAAGTTATCATTCTTTATTGACAATACTTCATCTAACCACAAATCACAACATATACCCACATACAACAATAAAACAATCTTTATCCTTCAAAACAAATGTTTAAATCCAATTAGAATACTCTCAAATTATGAGCCATAAATGTTAGCTATTCACCACACCATTAGTAAGGCTTTTAACCAACACTAGAACACCATTCAAGCATTTTATCAAACATCATAAAAGCATCTTTTACAAGCCTAAAAAATAGCCATATTTTCGAAATATAGGGCAGCTACAATTTCTATAACCAATAACAATAAAAAACTCAACGTAAAAATGGCATGGAAATCGAGCCTAACATCAAGAAAGAAACACCCATATGAAAGACTAGACAATTCCCCTTCCAAGCCCTAAATTTCGAACCAAAAAAAGGCAACAAATCAAACCACATAACAACAGAAATATTCGAACCATAGCAGTATGAAATCGAGCCAAAATATAGTAGGTTTTCGAATCTATAATAGCAAGAATGTTTGGCCAAAGTGCAACAGATTTTCGGACCAAAAACGACATAAAATCGCACCAAGAATCAAGTAAAAATCGAAACATAAGAAGGTGGATAACTAAGGAGTCATAAAGCATCGAACCTCACACAAATCCGATCAAAAATCGAGCAGAAATCTTCCCTATGGCGTGAATGAGGTCGACAGCGTGAAGAAAGGGAAAGGATGAGGTAAATCGATGGTTTGGTGTGTGAAATAGGTGGAGTGTGTGTTTTAAACTCCAACTCTAGTTTTAAACCTATACCAATCAATTATCATCTTATCCAATTAAACAACTATTTAATTAATCATCAATTTAACTTATTATTGCAAGAAAAACCATCTCAATTTAAATTGCATCACAAGTTCAACCCGGAATTATTTATTCCAACCCGGACCAAAATCCGATACCAAAGAATTAATTCCCGACACATCATATAAATATCATAATTAAATCCATTTGACAATTAATAATTATTCCGGACATCACAATTCTCCCCAACTAATAAAATTTCGACCTCGAAATTTAACTGCATGCTTACCAAGCCAACTGTAAAATTCACGTACCGGTATACAATTCAAGACAGTGACTTGATCATCTGTAGGATAACAGTCATCCGAATCATCTCGGCTTACACATGTTCCCCATTACACCATCGATCGCAAGACTGCAAATCACATCACTTTACCATATTTTAACATTAGCGCTCGATGAGCTAACATACATGAATACCCTTATTCATATGAATTCTTTACGAGATTAACATCATCATATAATCGCTAAATCATGCAATCCATGCATATCATGTGTATATCAGAATGTATAACGATATACCAACCTTTTATCATACAATTAACCTCATACCTGTGTGGTTGCAAAATTATGCAATTTATACCAATCTCGTCATATCACACGTCACCCTTGTCCGTATGAAATAATGGTACTCTTGAGCCCTTAAACACCAACTTCTGATATATAATCTTCTGGTTATTATCTGGCGTAATGCAATTACTAGAAAACCCATTAGTAATTCTCATATATGTATATCAACTTTATACGCACCAACAACCACATATCATCAATATCAAATCATACGGAATGGTCTAACACGAATATCCTTACGTCACGATCATACGCACATTAGCATCATAATATTGTTCATCCCTCAATTTATCTCATAACCCATCATTTATTCTTATATACTTGGATAAATTATCTTGTACTGTTTATCGCTCCTACAAATCACTTGTATACAAACCATTTAAAACAAGGCATCAACATCAACATCAACATCGAATAATTCGTCTCATACCTTTGTAGGTGGAGTCATCTACCATATACAGTAGCATCATAATATCTCATCATAGTACTCACATGCCCTTAAGCGTCAACTTCCACATTTCATCACCCAACTATCATCTGTCATGGGACAAGTACTAAAAATAAACTCATTAGTATTTCTTAAATACTCATAGCATAAACACGTACATTGTCATTTACACATTATTGATATTCATAATGTTTCCATCATCGAACATTAAATCCATCAACGACGTAATTCTCTTCAATTATTTATTCAATAGAGTACCATTTCATGAATGGACAACAGATCACAGTGTAGTAAGTATTCATGACTTCTTATGCATCAGTCTCGTCGTATACCATCAGCTAACCAATATCTGTTGTCAAGCAATTACTACAATATCCATTAGTAATTACTATATGCATATGGAATCATTTACATGCCTTTCAGTTACTAATTCAATGTCAAACACACTAAATCATTTAATCATGAATGTTAGTATATCACAAGTATTCTCCTAATGACATTATTGTTTTGTTTGCCATATCGTGTCTAACTCGTCATTAATCATCACGTGATTATTTATCATCACCATCATTACACATCGGAGAATAACATCACAATCTCATACTTATTCATGACATTCACGATAGTTCCCCGTCAACTCGTGACGTTCACAATGATCACATGTCCACATATGACATTCATAGTGACCCCACGTCATCCCATGCCATACTCATCAATCTCATTCCAACATGGTTATATTTAACTCAACATAATATGATTAATAAGTCATTAGTCTCACCATATACAAAACAATCAAGTTTTCATAAACCAATATCATTTAATTTGATCATCATTACCCCACTGTTATCTCGTCTCTGCCACAATAATCAATGAACCTATCAATATTATATGTCATTTTAATTTCATTCTCAATTCTTCCTCATATTTAGATTGATTATCATAAACCATATAAATCAATTGAGATAATTCACAATCCACATATATCAAACATGTTAAACCAAACGAAATGGTTTACCTCAATTCCTCGTTCCCATGGATCATTCCAATATTCCCTTGAGCCTACAGCTCATGTGTCCAAGAAATAATGATATGGTTTGTATAACACAACATTCACTACTATTGTACACAGTTGATCCACACTTGATCCTTTAAATTGTCCCTGCTCTCAACATAAATATTCCACAAAATATGATCTCATATCAATACACAAATTGATATACTCATCATCAACAGAATAGCGGAATGAGACGTCGCTATATATATAATCGGCGGCAAGAACCATCGCCATGGAATCAGCGGAATGCACCATCGCTAAACACATGTCCGGCGGCATGAGTCATCGCCAATAACATAGCGGAAAGAGACATCGCTATACATGTACCTTGCGGAATAACCATCGCCTGTAATATAGCGGCATGAACCATCGCTCGATATACCTGGCGGCATGAATCATCGTCAATAAGATAGCGGAAAGAGGCATCGCTATACACGCACCTGGCGGAATATCGATCGCCAATAAGATAGCGGCATGAACCATCGCTCGATATACCTGGCGGCATGAACCATCGCCATAAAATCAGCGGAACAGATCAAGGACTCAAGAGGTACTCACATGCATGTAGCACTTTGTTCCTTTCGGACCCAAGAGGTGGCTCACATTACATGCAGCACTTTGTTCCCGATCGCATCGCTACGTCATGACAGCGGCATCATCGCTTCGACGTGACAGCGGCATGTATCATCGCTTCGACACGACAGCGGCATCATTGCTTCGACACGACGGTGGTATGTACTTCATTCCTCGCTCGAATATCGATAATGTGGCTGTTCCGGTCTTGTTATAAAGTGGAATTTTAGGACCCCTCGCTTCGACATATAGCGGCATCATATGATATCCCTCGCTTCGACAATGACAGTGGCATGTACGTCGCTTCGACATGACAGCGGCAAATACCATACTACCATCGCTTCATATGACAGCGGCAAGTAACTCCCTCGCTCGAATATAACAACCACCGGAATCTTCCACTAGCTCCATATACCTGTAACAAGGTTAACACAACAGTTCACAAATCCTACTACGTCATATCAGCGGCTCAATAATATCTCTCGCTTCGACAATGACAGCGGCATGTACATCGCTTCGACATGACAGCGGCAAATATTATGATCCATCGCTGATGATATACCCGTAGTAGGACGCTAAATGTAACACATTGTATATTCAATAACAATTGAAATCATACCATAATATCCCACTGTCTGTTGTCAACCATTCCTGTCCTTAGACAGCATATCACATTTCCCATTTCCTGATTTTCCTACAAAATCAGATCCATTCGCACATAATACATGGATGCCAGACATTACCATTAATGCCATCCCATCGTATTCTACACGATTCCTACAACCACAATGATCAGTAATACCAGTTTCCATATCGTAAAAGCACATAAGCAATTAGTTGCGTCACACAACACTAATACCATCATGTATAAATATGTGCTACCAATTCCTATCAACAAGTTCCTAGGCCCTTAACAGCCCCAAAGAGCAACCACTGCTCTGATACCACTAATGTAAGACCCCAACGACCCAACACGTTAATAATGCAATTATGACGTCATTTATGTATGTGAATTTTCCATTCTTTAAAAGAATCATTACATACTTCATCTATTCTCCATGACATAATTAATACTCAGCATTGAATGATCACTTCTACCAACCATAAAACTCAAGGTTCCCCCATTATCATCACTATTGCACCACTTTTACATTGTGGGTTTTTATAAAAATTTGGGCAGAGTCTCCCTATAAATTGAGCTATCCCAAAACAAAACACGTCACCAAAATAACTCCCAGCCAGGGAAAAACACAATACTTAAAAGAAAACAAAACCCTAAATAAGTTCCCAGCCAGGGAAAAACACCATACTAAGAAGACATCAAAAGTGGGCTTCAACACCCTTATACAGTCCATATACATGCTTCCAGTTGCTCACATACGAGCAACAAATAAATGAATACCGATCTAACTGAATAAATAACATATCCTATTTACCCACACTCATATACGCTTCTGGAAGCGGCATGATCCAACAAAGCTCGAATCAATATCCCAAAGTAGTTTAGTACCTGTTATACCTGTTTCAACAGAAACAGCCCCCACGCAGGGTGAGCATACTCCAACTCAATAATCACACACATCAATATACGAAATTGTAAAGCAACAATTAAGGTTATTGAAAATCTATAAAATATACTCCCTGTACAATTCCAAACCGGCATAGTCACCACGAACTGTTCATGTTCAATCTATACACTTTCATAAACATCAAGTTCAGTATCATTGTTCAAAATATGGTACTCATCAATGCAATTAATTCAATATATTCACAATTCAACATTTTATGCTCAATCACAACGAATCTCATATCCAAGGCAACTATGCCTATCAATTAATCTCATTCTCAACCATTTCTCATATCGATCATGCCAAATGCATCAATATTCAACTCGTATACCCGGATCACGTACATCTACGTATCCACCATTCCACGTATATTAAACTCAATTACCAAACTCAAACACTTAGCCTTAAACATCTCATTCAAAATACATGTACACATGAATATATAAATACTGGGTATACCTGCTCGTACGTCACCACGTACCTTATAATCTATTTTTACCGTCAAGTCACCCTCCTTGTTGTCAGAGAGCTCAAGAAGGCTCTACATGAACTTAAGGATATAAGGGTTATCTCATAACCAATATTTGATGCACAAAATCTCATATTAATTTATTCATAAAGTTATGCCCATAATATCATATAATCCAACCACCCAAAAAAACAAAACTAAATTTAGCCAATTAACATGTTCCAACATCCCAAACAAACACCGAAGTTATTCAAACCAAGACATGAAATAAAAGGATCCATGTAGATAAGATATTCTACCATTTAAATCCAAATTCCCTTAATCCCAACATAAAGTCATTTATTTGATTAAATTCAACTTTAACAAATTAAAGATGCATTGGATTCCAAAATTCTTGATTGAGAACTCACTATTAAGATTAGTAACTTAATAAAGTGACATAAATCAATAATACATGCTATGCTATCCATTTGAGCATAAATATCACCATAACTCTATTCCATGTTATAACACATACTAGTATGCATCTAACCCATTTATTTACACACTACACATGCTTCCAATTGTAACACACCTCACACCATAGCCCAACACCCACCAAATATCACAATGGCTACAAGCCATAGAAGTTAGCCCTTTCCCCTCACTAACAAGACTTAGACCCACACTTGAATCTCATTTAAGCCTATTAACAAACACATTCCATGCATGATTTTAATCTTCATTTATTTTAACCAACAATAATACTAGCCAATGCACAAATCAACAATTTCCTTCTAACAATTAATCATTCAATAAAGTGAGTCACATAACCGCCTTAACCCGCTATACCAATTCAAGTTATCATTCTTCATTGACAATACTTCATCTAACCACAAATCACAACATATACCCACATACAACAATAAAACAATCTTTATCCTTCAAAACAAATGTTTAAATCCAATTAGAATACTCTCAAATTATGAGCCATAAATGTTAGCTATTCACCACACCATTAGTAAGGCTTTTAACCAACACTAGAACACTATTCAAGCATTTTATCAAACATCATAAAAGCATCTTTTACAAGCCTCAAAAATAGCCATATTTTCGAAATATAGGGCAGCTACAATTTCTATAACCAATAACAATAAAAAACTCACGTAAAAATGGCATGGAAATCGAGCCTAACATCAAGAAGAAACACCCATATGAAAGACTAGACAATTCCCCTTCCAAGCCCTAAATTTCGAACCAAAAAAAGGCAACAAATCAAACCACATAACAACAGAAATATTCGAACCATAGCAGTATGAAATCAAGCCAAAATACAGTAGGTTTTTGAATCTATAATAGCAAGAATGTTTGGCCAAAGTGCAACAGATTTTCGGACCAAAAACGACATAAAATCGCACCAAGAATCAAGTAAAAATTGAAACATAAGAAGGTGGATAACTAAGGAGTCATAAAGCATCGAACCTCACACAAATCCGATAAAAAATCGAGTAGAAATCTTCCCTATGGCGTGAATGAGGTCGACAGCGTGAAGAAAGGGAAAGGATGAGGTAAATCGATGGTTTGGTGTGTGAAATAGGTGGAGTGTGTGTTTTAAACTCCAACTCTAGTTTTAACCTATACCAATCAATTATCATCTTATCCAATTAAACAACTATTTAATTAATCATCAATTTAACTTATTATTGCAAGAAAAACCATCTCAATTTAAATTGCATCACAAGTTCAACCCGGAATTATTTATTCCAACTCGGACCAAAATCTGATACCAAAGAATTAATTCCCGACACATCATATAAATATCATAATTAAATCCATTTGACAATTAATAATTATTCCGGACATCACATCTGCCCAAACATTCTCAGATCGATGAGATGACAACAATGATAACAGATGACTGTCAATCGGGCCTGTGTTCTTTGTAAATGCATCCTGAAATATTACACAACAAATATCAACATAACAAAAATATAAACATTGCCACCACCACCCGCCACCAGCCACCGCCGGTCGCCGCCCCCACTGCCGCCGGCCGCAGGCAGCCGCCGGAACATGGCGGTCACCTCCCGACACCCCCAACGATCGTAAATCATCCGGCGGTTTTCCTCCATTCATCTCCAAACTATAACTATATTTTCAATAAAAACTATCAAAAAACAACAAAAATCAAACACAACAACAAAATAATGTAAATTTTATAACTTTCAGAAATTTATATTACAGAAAAAAATATTATTTCAGCTTCAAGAATGATACAACTAAGCTCCACAAATTGCAAACCACAACAATTTTGGAAATTTGGCAAAAAAAGTTGAAGAATTCGAAAATTCTCGTCTGGAAGAGGAAGAGGAAGAGGAAGAGGAGAGAAAAGAAAGGAGAGGAAGAAGAGAAGAAAGGAAGAAAGAAAGAAGGGCCGACGGAAAAATAAAAACATTGTAGATGGCGCCTTCGGTAAATCTCAGATGGCGCTTTCAATAATATTTTTAAAAAAATATCTGATGGGGCCTTCAATAATTTTTTTTCTACCGGAGAGAAAGACGTCATTTCAGATGGTGTTTTAGGTTAGTTTTAAAATGTTTTAAAATATCGATTATTTTGTTAAATTAATAATTTTTTGGAATATTTTAATAAAAAAAACCCGGACTTTGATTTTGTGGAACCAGTATATCACTATATCTATATCTTTATATATATGTGCACAATCACTATATCTATATCTTTATATATATATATATATGTGCACATCTTCTATATATAAAGTGTAAGAGTCGGAAAGAACAAATAATTAATCAAATTAATGGAGACGCTAAGGGTTTTCTCCTGCTCGTTTTTGTTGCTTCTGACCGTCAGTGCGTGCATGGTACAATAATTTCAAGACTTTATTTATAAGTCTTCTTGTTAGCTTAATTTAAAATTCTTGGCCTTCTCTCCTTAGTTTATGTTATTTTATTAGTTTTTTTGAAAAATCGTTCGACAAAAAAAAATAAAAAATTTCGTTTTATTCAAGATCTCAGTATATTACATAGAATATGTAGATAAAATGCTCTTCATGTTTCAATCTGAATAAGTAATTTATTAAATTTATCAAAATAGTTTTTTTTTTTTTCATATAAAGTTAATTTTGCGATCTGCTCGTTTTAATTATTTAAATATTTTTAAAGTAATTTTTTTTTTTAATGATAAAATCTCCTAAATTTATTTATTTAGGATTAGGGTGTGCAGGGTGTAAACTGGTGTATCGTGAGGTATACTGCCCCACCATCCTTCATGCAACATTACCTCGATTCAGCTTGCCAAAGGCTAGACTGCAGTGCAGTAAAGCCTGGCGGAGATTGCTTCCTACCCGACAACTTAACCAATCATGTCTCCTATGGTCTTGATATCAATTACAGGGCAACCAGCAAGTGCCCAACTTATATTGCCACCATAGCCCTCACTCATCCATGTAAGTGATTCCGTGTATTTTGAATTAACATATATATATATATATATATATATATATATATATATATATATATATATATATATATATATATACACTATCTGAATACTAACACCGGTGACTGTGAGTCAGTTTGTTCACAAAATGGTCATAAAAAATAAAAAAATTTATCATTAAACATCATAAATTTCACAATAACAAAGAAAACTATCCTAATTAGATAATTACTTTTAATTAATTATCAAATACCGTATAAAATCATATTTAAGTTCTAATGGTTAATATAATGTAAGACCCCGGCATCCCGTCACGTCGATAATGCAATTATGACGTCATTTGTGTATGAAAAAATTCTTTTCATTCTTTAAAAGAATCATTACATGCTTCATATATAACCTATGACTTTTATAAAAATTTGGGCAGAGTCTCCCCATAAACTTGACTTCCCAAAAATATCAAAGAGGCTATATATCCAATTCCCATAATCACAGTAGCAACATAATATATCACTTATCTACTCAATTCATAATACACCATATATCTCCAAAATAAAATGCATCGAACACCTATATTACTCAATTCATAATACACCATATATCCCCAAAATAAAATGCATCGAACACCAAAATATATGGAGAACTTCAAGATATTTATACAACCCATAAATACATATCCATGATTCTCATAGACGAGCATTAAATAAAGGAATGCATATCTATTTGCATAAATCACATTACTTCATACCAATACTGGAATCACTCACTCAGTGGCTTGCACTCACTTCCAAAACCAATGTCATACATGTTTCAATAGAAACAACACCCACATAGGGTGAGCATACTCTGATACAATAATCATGCTCATATCACTATATAAAATCGTAATGTAACAATTACGATTATTGGAAATCCATAAAAATATACTCCCTGTACAATTTCGAACCAGTATCGCTTTCACGAACTGTTCCTGTTTCAATCTTATACACTTTCATAAACATCAAGTTCAGTATCGTTATTCAAAACATGATACTCATCAATGCAATAAATTCAAATAAAATCACAATTCATCATTTATGCTCAATCATAACGAATCTCATATCGAAGGCAACTCTGCCTATCAGTTAATCTCATTCTCAACCATTTCTCATATCGATCATGCCAAAGGCATCCATACCGAACTCCATGCGGACCACGTACATTTACGTGTCCACCATACCACATATATCAAACTCAATTCACATATTCATTTCCTTATATTCAGTCATCACATTCAACAATACATGACTACTGGAATATGAAATAATTCATAGTATACCTGCCCGTACGTCACTACATACCTTATCACTTGAGTTTCTAGTCGAGTTATCCTCCTCTTTGCTCTGAGGTGGCTCTGAGAAAGTTCAACCACTCAATATAATCATCAATAACTCACTAAAGTGATATAAATCACCAATTCATGCTACTGCACACATTCAAGCATATTCATTATTATACATTTTAATACATGTTTATAACACGCATTAACATGTATCTAGCTTTCACCTATTCACACAACGACACAAGTTCTAAGTTAAAAGTGTTAGGATCGGAGTAGTGTTTAGAAGGGGAAGGGGTTGAATAAACACTAGACTCAAATTCGATTCTTCTTGTTACTACAAACTGTTAGGTACTGCAGTAGCTTCTCAATTAGTTGCAAGTCAGCAGACACGGATGATAGTGCGGAAGACGTATGCTGAGCTTGTGAGTAGTAATAACTGAATGGTATTGTAGTAAGTAAACGGCACAAGAATTGTTTCTGGAAGTTCGAAGCACAACGTTTCTACATCTCCCCTTCTTCTTTTGCAGGAAGGTTACACTAGAAAACTTTGATTTACACTTTACAATATACAACCTCCTTAGGCACTCACACAACTTGGCCTAAACTCCTAACAATCACAACTTTCTAAGTTGTTTACAACGTATTTTATAACACTCACATGAGAAATACAACTATTATGCTTCGAGTATTCTTTGAGCAGCAGACTCGGCTGTATTTAATCTTTCAAGATCACAGTAAGGGTTCTTTGCTGCTCTTGCTGAAACTTCAAAGTATCTTAATGAAGCAATTAGCTTGAAGTTGATTTGCGTCTTGTGTTTGATCAGATGGTTCAGCTAACATCTTCATTCTTCACTTAGATGTATTTATAGACATAGTGGTCTAACGACAACTTTTCTATAATTGGAAGATCTTGCATGAGATCGGTTTCCTGTCTTTATTCCAAATTATTTTGCCTTCTTTCCAATTTTGTTAAACAACGGCTCTTTTATTCTGACGTTAATGGTGGCGCTGATATTGTAACGTGCGGCACTCTGTTGTACCTTTGTCAGAATGAGTTGTACTTGTTTTGTCTTGTTGCCTTGTGCATTTGCTGGATAGTTAGACGTCTACTGATATTCTTCTTTCAGTGAGTGTTCATTCTTCTATACTCGATAGATGTAGACTCTTGATATCTTTTCATTCAGTAGATGTCTGTACATTTGGTTAGATGTCTTTACCTGGTAGATGTCTGTGCACTCGGTAGACGTCTTTACCCGGTAAATGTCAATGCACTCGGTAGATGTATTTACCCGGTAGATGTATGTGTACTCGGTAGATGTCTTTACCCGGTAGATGTTTGTGCACTCGGTAGATGTCTTTACCCTGTAGATGTTTGTGATCATCAAAACTTAGAATGTTTTCCCAACAATTTCCCCCTTTTTGGTGATGACAAAACTTAGCATTGGAGACTCTTGCTTGATCATTTGAACAGCAGATCCTGTTAAGACTTGGAAACAAAATATAGGAGACTTGCAATTTGTTAGATAGATAAGCAGATTACAAGTATAATCAAGCTGGGTATTTAAAATAATGTCATTTTTATTTAAAATGAATTCTGATAACTTAGTACATCTTACAAATCTTACAGCAAACCTATTTCTACGATCTATTCGACTGGGTAAAGACAACTTGAGAAACATATCCAGTATGAAATGATCTGAGCCAGCTAGTTTCAGAGTTGTTGACAAAGGGAGGGGGAGAGGTTTTTTTAATTAACACATAATGATTAATTTGCATAAACATCGGAAAATTAATTTCAAATGTCTTGTTAAATGGCACTAAAAAAATTTTCGCTTTTAAGTTATACATATATATTGATATCTATATATATATATATATATATATCTATATATATATATATATATAATTCCAGTTAGGCCTTTCATTTGCAAGTAGTAAAGCAAACATTAACCAACATTATCACATAATCTCGAAAATATCATATCCCAAGTACAACATACACGGGGCATACCCCGATAAATTTATTTTGTTTAAAAAGCATATACTATTACTGGGAATAAGAATACCTAACCTGAGCTCGCTCATCATGGCTCGGTTATCTCTCGATGCGTCGCTGTAAGCATCGTCACCATGTCCTCCTGTAAAGCCTGTCATGTCCGAACAACAAAAGACATGACAGCCCCCACAAAGGGGGTTAGTACCCCAGTACGAGAAATAAATAAATCATGTCAAATGACAAAGTATCATGCAATGCATACCATGTATGAATGCTATGTATGAATGGATATAAAGAATCGGATCTCAAGATACCAAATATCGGAGCCCAAAGGAAGGTATCATCAAATAATGTCAGCTCGAGCAGAGGGTGACAACACACTCACATTGCGCTAGGAGACTCATCATATGTGTTGTGTTCGTCTATCCCTCGTGTCTAGCTCCAGTGACACGCGCGTGACTACAATCGCTACCTATACTGCCTGTCATCGCCGTGCTCGTCGTCCCCGGACACTCAAAGTGAATCAACTCAGTCATAATCATGGATATCAAAGAAATGATAGATCAATATGATATGCCCATGAATCATTTATGCATCAAATGACATATGCAACTCAATATATCATGCAATCTCATGTGAAATCAATACATATCATGTAATTCACATATCATGTACTACAATGTATCTCAACATGTCATATAGGCACACAAGAATCATTTAGTGACAATTAAATCATATCAATCAAATAATGACATATAAGATCATACAATAGCATCATTACACGTCTTCGTCAGACGTCATGATACAACTTATTTCAACGTACCTCCGACCAATGCTAAATCTACCGAGTATTTCTCAAGTCGACCTCGGAATTATTGAACCTGGTCCAATTTAAGTCCGTTTTTTTTAAATTGGATAAAACCTAAAGATCTACAACTTTCATTTGAATACCAACATCAAATTCGAAACATAATTGTCCCAGAAACTCGAAGAACGGAACATAAGTGAACTCGCGTGCATCTCATTTTCCAGATTGCATAGATGTTGGTAGAATTAACATAACTCTTTCATATGTACTCCAAATTGCATGCATTGTTTTTTTAAAACGCATAAAATTTGAATATCTACAACTTTTATTCAGACCAAAACATCGAATTCGAACCACACAAATCGCAGTATTTCGATGAAGACACTGCATGCACACTGATTCATAGCAGATTACATTTTGACAGCAAGAATTTAACTTCACTAATTTACATTCTAATGTAATTTCATCATTCAACTAAATCCAGCCTATAATTGCAAAGAATACATGTATACCTTCTATAATCTTCTAGATTTGAAGCTTAATCATCCACCAAAATGTCCGGCTCTTGCGAATTACGACGAACCGCAGCCGTTTCTTTCACACTTCGGATCTTTCCCTTTTCTTGCTGCAATTTCAAAATCTATTGCTTCTTTCTCCCAAATTTTTGTACAATTTCAGTTTCTATGCATTGTTCCTAGTTTGCATGAAGGTTTGAGAAGAATGAACAGCAAGAAGAGAAGAAGGAAAGGGTAACCAAAATGAGATGGAGGAATTGATTACAAGGTTCTTTGCATGTGTGAGCTTTTCTTCGATAGTTCCAATGCCATCAGCCGAAATAATTACTTGCAATTACAATTCAGTAAAGGAAACGTGCAGACTTCATCTTTTTTTTTTTTCCGTTGTCGTAGTCCGAAACAACTTAATTCGTAGTCTATATTTTATCATCAGGTTTTCTCAAAATTCCACTACTTTTTCCACTAATATAGTATTTCTTTCAATTCCAAATTGTTGATAATTTAAATTGATACCAATTATCCAAATGCTTAACTAATTAATCATCCGGGTTTTGAATAATTACCGTTCATCCGGATTAATTAGTAACGGGGTCTTACACTTCTTCCCCTCTTAAAATGATTTCGTCCTCGAAATCACAAAACTGAGTATAACTCAAGAATTTAAATCATATTTGATGTCTCAATCTCATTCATTGATACATAAGAATCATATTGTATTAGTGATAATTGATGTGGTAGTGTCAATGATATACTACTGAACCAAGCTTCTCTTTGACTCCACAAGGTTCAAAATATTGAGGCAACATCATACCTCACCTAAAGAATCATATCGATCATCGTAAAGGCTAACAATATATTTCTCTTGTTGGCATATCAAACCTGCTTACTTTAAGCCAATCTCATTTGTTTTCGCAGAAAATCCATCGTTCCTAGCATTTCCTCAACAATCTAAAGTTGTGCCAAAAATTCATTATCAATTTCATATCATCATATCAGCGGTCGGCAATTCTGGCTCTACAAAACATGAACGGATGCCATCCCAAAAGTTGTCTGAAACTTAAATTATAGGAAAAATTAAAGAATAGTGATTTCTGTCAATTCGCACTATATCATCACTATTAATCAAGATATAACTTCCAGAGTTTGGATAATTCTCTCAGTTTATCCATCGGTCTAGGTATGATAAGCAATACTTATTGCTAACTTAGTACCCATGACATTCTGAAAACAGTTTTAGAATTCGGATAGTATCCTGTATCTCTATCAGATACAATTGTTACAGAACCTCATTGTAACTAAACCACGTTATCTACATCTTAAACATGTCGTTTTCTCATAGGCACACAAACAATCATGCGAAATCAGTATCTTGTGTTGAACAGTCAATCAATTCCGATTCAACTTGTTTCACAATCTCTGTTTGGTCTAAACAATTTGAGCTATAAAACTCAAAACTAGAAGTTTCCCAAAATCATTGTGGTACTTGCAAATTCTGTAGTATCCCATTAGGTCTCGTGTTTTTATCTTGACCTGCTGGCATGTCAAACAATTTGCCACGAAATTTCCAAAATTTCTTTCTTTATACCATCCCATCAGAAATAAGATCTCAAGAATGATACATCTCATCATTCCCAAAATAACACTATGTCATCTATAGTGTGTTTTCGGCAGTAATACTTCTTTCAAATCAGTAGGATTCAATGTTATTGATTGATTACCCGCCACTAAATGTCATACTAAAATCTAGTTGGTTGATGAGACAAAACCAATTTCTTCAATCAATATCTGTATGGTCTATTTTTCGAGTCTTCCGATCTTCGAAATCAGATGTGATCAAATTGCAAAGTATATATTGATGCTACCATTGCACCTTGCACTTTAGGTTCCGTGCATCTGCTATTAGTTTCATTTTTCCTGTTTGATATTAACTATTGAGTCAATTTCTTTAATAAGTCTAATCGTCACTTCTATCTCAAGTTCAACTCTGACTGAATAATAGATATTTTAAGTATATCATGAATTGATCACCATACATATAACATTGCCACGTCTTCAAGGCAAAATAATGGCTACAAGCTCAATTTCATGAACAATATATCACGATTCTTTAAACTTCAAATATCTCAAAGCATATGCAAACATCTCCCCATGATGCATCAGAATGTATCACGTTTGTTTCAGTTTATAAAACTTGCTTTCTCATTCATCTGACAAACAAAACTCAAGTTTCTTCCTGGTCAATTTGTTCATCCTTCCATAAAAGCCTGTAATATCTGCCAAAACTCATAACACTTTGTATCTTGAGTACACTGGTTGGTATTGGCCAAATTATTACTACCTTTACTTTACTAGGATCAACAAGTATCCGGTGAGCTGATATCAACGATCCCAAAACAACACTCGATTCAACCAAGATTTACGTTTCGATAACTTGGTATACAATTTGAGCTTCATGAAGCGTTTGAATAACCAATCGTATATGTTCTGTGTGGTTCCTTTCGAATCTCGAATACACTAGTATACCACTGATGAATATGATTACAATTCCACCCAAAAAGTTATAGAATACTCTAATCATCAAATTCATAACTCTGCTGGTATAGTTGTCAGACTGCACGTCATTACCAAAAATTCAAAATGCCTATATATATATCTGGTTTGACCAATTGCCTAGAGAACATTTTCTCTTCTGACTCAAACTGATGGTAACCAGAGTGAAAATCGTTCTTCTTATACATCAAAGTTCCTTACAACTGATCAAATAGTCCTGGATCTTAGGCAGTGGGTATTTATGCTTGACAATAGCCCGATTCATACACTTCTTCATAATATCATCTTTCTTCTTCACGGACAATGCTGATGTTTTCCTCAAGTGACATACTCAGACATATGTACTCGTATCAAGGAGATTCTGCAACTATTCTTCTGCATCTGTCAAATCTGTGATGGCATTCCGTACAATGCTTTTGATATTTAATCTATTCTTTGGCATTAACGAGCGGTTAAAATCGATTTCCTTCTTTAGTGGAACTTCTATTATTTCCTTAAGGAAAATATGGGCAAGTTTTCTTATCACTATGATATAAGTCAACCTCGACTCTTCCTGATAAGCATCATCTGCTTAATATCAATTATCCCTCATTTTCCAAGCACCGCAACCGTAATATTTTCATAGGTGATACTATTAGTATCTTAGCTTGCTATTCATGGCGATAAACATTGCATTTTCTTTGGAGCCACAATACGGTCGAGAATTTATTCTACTCTGAAATCAACTTACAATATCTCGGCAACACCATTAAATTCAAATCCAAAATACAATCATCAAACTGTAAGCTACAGTTCAATATTACAAGTGTGGATAGTATAATCATCACTGCTGGTGTATTTGTCAAATCATACCAATCAATGCACATTTGCGGCAATGTATGAAAAACTCACGCAGTGTGATCAAATACATGACAAGTATCTGCGATCACTACTTCTGTAGCATCTCTAACCTTATCATTTGTCAAGGTATACTTTCTGGTCTATTAGGGAACCCAAAATAACTATCAGGTATGACCTCTAGTTTATAAGTAACAAGCTGCTCCTGAAATTGAGTGGTCAAAATGAATAACCATTCTGATATCTACCTCTAGCTCTGAGTATTTGTTGTTCTGGTTGCATCTATTCCTGAGCACGTAACAGACATGCTCTGACTGGCCACAATCAATATCAGTTCTTATTATTCTTTCAAGTGGATCAGTAGAAATTTACATCCACAGTGACCTCGAAAAGATTTGGTATTCTACAATCTCTTGATACCTCTAGAATTACTAGGGTTGAAATAACTGAAATGATACATCTGAAACCGTTCTAGGACTACTTGGATTATTCCAAATGATAGTCACTTCATTAACATTTATTCCAGTCCTAGCTATCCGCACCACATCAGTGTCTTATTCTTCAGTCGATTTATAATCTCTTCACTAGTGAATAACTATCGAGATTAAGCTCATACTTCCATTTCTCAAGTCCACAATAATCGATTATCATTTTCATGTAATCATCATGGTTTTCTCTCTTTCCCGTGTCAACAAGAGGGAAAACTCGTCATCGCTACAATTTCTCTAGATACTCTCATTTAGAAGAGTTCACTCCACAAACCTTGAGCATCTCTCCAGAGACGCCTCCTCGAACGTCTCGCCGGAAATAAAAAGCTGTCACCTAGTCCAACACTAGTAGGGCTTACCATGGTTGATTCACAATCATCCCCCAACCAAGATTAGTTGTACCCATGACAGTACAATCCAAATCCCTCCAAGAGATAAAATCAATATAGTAGTGTCACCCCACTAACTATATCTCACAATCCAATTGTGTCGCCCATTGCATGCCATATGCAAGATGCTCAACCCGAGCCAAAAATGACTTGTCGACACTCACGTTGGTACTCCCAACAGAATTGAGCTGTCCCAGTACAAGTCCCTTAACATTTGACGCATAAACGTCTCCATGAGGTACTCCCTGCCTCAATCGTCATGACACATAGAGACTACAAGAGTCTACCATAAACCCTCATCGTATCACCGTACGATTCACCAAACTTCCAAAGTGCAGTATAATGGCTCCAACAAGCACACTACATCACCGCCACGATATCTGACTAGCAAATCGCTGCCTCCATAGGCTTATATCAAGTCTACCAACGTATCATACGTTACACTCGGTATACCATACCGTAACATCCATTTAGAGTAGTGGGTCATCACCCAATATTTCTCTAAAACACCAAGAACTACGGACATCCCGGTGTCCTTATTCAACTACAAAGCAATCCAAATTCCTTAGGGTTTATTCCACACCCTCAGGGGTGGATGTGATCATGTCCACCACATGTCACCTTGGTATAAGCAGTAGTTTCCTCAACAACTACTCCTATTACCAGTCACTTGGCCATAGCGATTCCAACGAGTATACACAAAGGTACCACTACTCGTAAAATATATACTTCAAATATGTACTGTGGTACACTTCCTGTACGGCGTACCCAATAATTCTTCGAGCAACCTACTCGGCATAATGGTCTCATCAACTAGTGACCCGGACACTACCACGTGCTCACCATTAGCACTCAAATCATACGACTAAATACATATACATAAATGTATTATTCATCGAAACGACGCTACGCGTCTACATAGGCATCCACTATGTCATCGTCATCACGTGACGGTATCTGTCAACATATGACATTCAAAATAACATCGTCAACTCGTGACGGTACATGTCGATACACGACATCCATAGTCTCATTGCCAAACACATGATGGTATATGTATATCAACGCATGTCATCCACAATAGTGAGAATAAAACAGTAATATGCCATACCTCATCGTTAACAAGATAGCGGCATACCTGTCTCCGTCGTCCAACCGTGGTACGCAGTCAGCACCCATCGTTCGTAGGTGGCGTAATCCAGTGTCACGTACATAGCGGTATAACCCATCGCTATAGAATCAGCGGCATGATCCCTCGCCATAGAGTCAGCGGCATAAAACATCGTTATAGATATCCAGCGGTATGAACCATCGCCATAGATGTAGCGGAATGACCCGTCGCTATATAATACCCGGCGGCATAAACCATCGCCAATAGAATAGCGGAATGAACCATCGCTATGAATACCCGACGGCATGAACCATCGCCAATAGAATAGCGGAATGAACCATTGCTATGAATACCCGGTGGCATAAACCATCGCCAATAGAATAGCGGAATGAACCATCTCTATGAATACCCGGCGGCATGAACCATCACCAATAGAATAGCGGAATGAACCATTGCTATGAATACCTGGCGGCATAAACCATCGCCAATAGAATAGCCGATCCCTAGTCTTGTTATAGTAGTGTATTTTAATGCACCTCGCTCATGACCGCGGCACTAATACCCCTCGCTTCGACATATCAGCGGCTGGTAGCGTTTATCGTGTACGCCCAAATTAACCCTTCTTCAGTTAATGACAAAAATATGCAGTAGTGGAAGTAGGGATCGATCTCACAGGGAAGGTAAATTTATTTTGTGCCAAAAGCGAATAGTAACAAGGGGGTTTTAGGATGAATGATTACTACTAAGCAAATTCTAAAATTAAACTAATTAACGAGATTACTAAGATGATTAAACTTATGAGAGTGAAGCGATTCTTGGTTTCCAGGTAACCGTACTTTTGGAAAATTATATTTTAGTCATCAAATCAAAACATTCGAATACTTTCAATTATCTATCGATTGGAAATTCAATTCCTACTCATCTTACTCGTAGTCAAAGAGAAAACAGCATTCAATTCAACCCTTACAAAATCTCTAATCACCACTACAGCCGTTAATGATTAAATCAATGATAGTTTTCAAAACTAATGAGTTCGATAAATCTAATCAATGAAAACTACAGCCGTTAAAATTGATTACTCAACCGTTTCTCCTAAGAATTCAACAACACCTACGGCCGGTTAATTATTGATCTTAATTGTTTCTTAACAAACTATCGATTATGCAATTGAATATTAGGTGATCGGTCTAATACACAAACACAATAATCATGGAATTCAAAATTTGAAAAACAAATTGAAATCGAAATCTAATTCAACAATCAAGCCCAATTCTCATAAAAGATTTAAATCCAAAAGTAGGTATCCCTTCAACCAAGAATCGAAGGGTTTTAGCCTAGCATAATTAAATCTAAAATCAATAAAAATTCAATGGAAAACATTAAATAAATAAAGGAAAAGAAATTACTAATATCAATCACGATTCCGGCTTGTCGATTCCGGTTCCGTTCTTCGTTGTTCTTGAAGAAAACTTGAAAGCAAATTAATCTAAAATCTCTAAAAATTCTAAGAGTATGAAAAACTATCAAAAACTGCTGCTAATGAGGCTTGCCTTCGAGTTTTAGGGTATGGAAGTGATAAATATGGGATACAATCTTTTAAACATGGTAAAAGACTCAATTTCCAAATTTCCGGACTCTTCGGCGATCGATCGCCTTGAATGTGGCGATCGATCGCTGCATTATTTTTTTTCGGAAAAATCATTGAGGCGATTGATCGCTATAAAGTGGCGATCGATCGCCGAGCTCCAGTAGAATTTGGCGATCGATCGCCACATCTTCGCGATCGATCGCTGACTCTTCAAATTTGATGAAAATGTTTCTGTCCATAGGCGATCGATTGCCACTTCCGGGCGATCGATTGCCACTTCCAAAATTACATTTTTGCCCTTTTCTTGATCAACTTTGAGTCCTTGTCATGTCCATGTCTCTTCCTGGTCTTTACACATCGTTTTTAGCTCGTTTTCTTCGATTGTACCTATAATTACACAAACATACGATTAGGTAGCATACGTTTCAATTTATCTATCAAAACCTACCAAATCGTAGACAATTAAGCACTAAAGATGTGTCTATTTCTAGTCACATCAGCGGCATCGAATAACCTCGCTCAAATGCGACATGCGGCAATACCCTCGCTTCAACATTTGGCGGCAAATATTCTTTCCTCGCTATGATATGACAGCGGCAAGTATTCTATCATCGCGTCAAGTGACAGCGGCAAAGCATTTAAAATCATCACTCATCCATAACAACGACTCATGTGATATTCACCAAGCATTCCATCTATACCGGTAACACAATGCATATTCCATATCCCGATATACATCACCATGAGTGTATTTTAATGCACCTTGCTTCAAATGTGACATGCGGCAATACCCTCGCTTCAACATTTAGTGGCAAAGCATTAAAACCATCACTCCAATATATACAACCACAATGAGTGTATTTTAATGCACCTCGCTCAAATGTGACATTAGGCAATACCATCGCTTCAACATTTAGCGGCAAAGCATTAAAATCATCACTCCAATATATGTGTAACCATAATGCATAGTCCGTAATCCAATATACATCGCCATGCGTGTATTTTAATGCACCTCGCTCAAATGTGACATGCGGAATTTTACCATCGCTTCAACATTTAATGGCAAAGCATTAAAATCATCACTCCAATATACATGCAACCACAATGCATAATCCATGATGTATACAAAATGCAGGTTACAGTTTCGTGTCTTTCAACTCTGGCCTTAGCCCTTCATGTCATAGCGTCACTACAGGAACAATCCCAACCATGAGCATATAATAATCCATATTTACCACAATATGATTATAATGAGTAAATGCATAAACCATGAGTACAAAGTCCTTCCTGTATCCCAATGCATTTCAAAATGCTCCCTTTGGTTGTCCCTGTGCCACAACTCACAATCATAATCAACAGATTATATTATGATTCATAGATGTCATGACATATAATTGTTCTACTATGATCACATATCATAACGCACATAAGCAAAATAGTTGTGTCACACAACACTAACTACCATCATGCATAAGTATGTGCTTCGCATTCCCATTAACGTGTTCCTAGGCCCTCAACAGCCCCAAAGAGCAATCACTGCTCTGATACCACTAATGTAAGGACCCTCGTGCCCTTAACCCGTTATTAGTGTATTTACCCTTGTCATTAGTGCATACAATCATGTTATCAAGGGAAAAGAGATTACATGCAACTCTAGCATGAAATACCATCTATAAAATTCCTTTACATTAATCATATAATGTCTAAACTTTCCCCAACATAATCCATAACATAACATGCACCTTTATACATACACTAATATGCTCTCAATTCATTTTGCAATTCATTTAATTGCATGCAACACATAAATGAAAAAAGAAAGGCCCTTGCCTTCTTTATACAATCCATATACACATAATACTGCTCACATGTGAGCACCGAATAAGTATGTGTGTATCTAATGTATAAAGTATCATGCTCAATACCGTCACTGGTACCTCGATCCTAAAAGCACCTCAAATCCACAGCTCGAGCTCGACTCCAAGCCATCGATGTACCTAATAACCTGCCCCAACAGAGACAGCCCCCACACGGGGTGAGCATACCAATATCCCAAATCCAATAATCACAATAACACAATTCATAATTTACAAAAATGTAAATGCTATGAAATATAAAGGATGCTCCCTGGATGGTACCATCCTCATCCGGCATTCCTTACACTGTCCCTGTTATCAAAATAACTGAAACCATCAAATTCCCAAATGCCAGTTAATTATTACATTGATTAACAAATTCATTTGCCACATACCGATATCATAATCAATGATATCAAATCAGTAAACAATGATTACAAGTATTCCATATATCTCACTTATGGTTCCATAATTCTATTTCATTGCTCGTTCTACAATAGCGGCATTACATTCTCACGCATGCTCAACAGCAGTGGCGTCCCAACCGATGTTCGCTCAAAGGCGACAACATCTCAATCACTGCTCGCTCAAAAGTGGCACCATATAATTCCCAATGCACATGTGTCCATTTGTAGCAATTACCGTAAACCATGCATTTCAATGTCCGTTATTGCTAATACCATATACTATGCATTTTCATATACATTCATTGCAATACAGTGTACCATGCACTCAACAATTGCAATAATAATAAAGGGCTATGCTCGTACGTCATACGTACCTTATAATTCCAAAGTTCGAGTCCAACCTTGTCTGAGTTCCACGACCCGATGAGTTAAGTGCTAACATTCAAATAACTCCCAATTAAACATAGGCATGCAATCACGTGCCCAAGCACGTTCACAACTTCCAAACCTATCGTCCATCATGACAATTACCAAAATAAAAGCCTCCCGGCTAAGCATGCATAATACCCAAAATATTCCATTTTATATGTTTAAAAGATAGCCAAAAACTCAACCGAGAATTCTGTTATAATAAATTTTGGCTCCAACCAATCCATTTTAAAAGTATGGCATTCCCATTGGAATGTAGACATTGCCACGAAAATCGGTTAATTTCCAAAATCCCGACATTTTCCAAAATTTCCCAAAAAACAAAATTCTACGGGCGGCGATCGATCGCCGATTTCATCGCGATCGATTGCCCCTGTCCAGTGGGCAACAACGCCTTATCGCGATCGATCGCGAGTCTCCGTGATCGATCGCCAACTCGCTCGTGATCGATCGTCAAGGACTCGTGATCGATCGCCCACACTATTCATCTTCACCAATTTTACAGCTGCTCGTCGCGATCGATCGGCCCTCCTCGGCGATCGATCGCGACCTACGATTTTCAGAAAAACTCGAGCTTCCCTGGTGTTTTTCACACCCAAACTCAAAACCAACACCCCTAACTTCCTCAACACCTCAAATACACCAAATAAACTCAATAAAAACTCTAATAACAACATTTTAGATTTTTAACCAAAACCCACAAATCTCAAATCCAACCCAATACTTGACCAACAAGCACAATACCATAATCAAATCGAAGCTAAAGGTGAGGAGAAGAAGATTACCAGCTTTTCTTCAAGAAATCGGGCTCCCAAGACGAGCCCCCATCGATTTGTTCTCAAGAGAAAAGAGGGAAAGGGTTTGGGGTGAGGGAGAGAGGCGTGAGGGGGAGGAGAGGGGGAGAGATTCCGTATAATGACGGAATACCGAGTCCATTTGGTATATATAGCACCAAGGCTCCAAAATACCAATACCCCCACAACTACATCATGATTCATTAAAAATCATCTGTTTTCAAAAATCATCTCTCCAACTCAAATTCCATTACCAGCCCCAGTACGAAGTACTCCGGACCCCAGATTCCACCAAAAACCAAATTCCAAGGTTATCACCACGATGAGAATACGATCTCATCCCTTGGATCCAACGACTTCAAATACTGGATTTAAAAATCCCTAGGAGTCTCAAAATCGCAATTAATTCATAATTGCCATAATTAAAATCCATTAAGGATTATTACCACACCAGGATTAACGCTATTAATCCCCGGGCATCACACTTTTGATCCCCCTGTTTTCGGTTATTAAACCGCTTCCCTGTAAACCGAGAAGAAGAAGAAGCTCCACAAGGTTTAAATGACTCCTCTCGTGGCCTCAAGCCATCAAATGCCGATCTTTGTGATGGAAGTGGTGGGGGTACAACATCAGTATAAGCACCAACTCCGATCTCTGCTAATTCCGCTCTTGTGAGAGCATTATCAAAGGAATTGGGGTTGTTGGAGATAACCCGATCAAACAACTCCGGCCTCAAACCTTTACGAAAAGGCCTCATCTTGGCATGTCCATTGGTAGCAATGTGAGGGACATACCTCAACAGTGATGAGTAATGCATAGCATAGTCCGAGACAGTCATGCTTCCATGCTTCAAATTGGTGAACTCGTCTTCCTTCATCTGGCTGGCAGCCGCAGAAAAGTACCGGTTAAGAAACCGGGTTCTAAACAAAGTCCAGTCCACCAACATACCTTGAGTCCTTAATTCAATCACTGTCGTCTTCCACCACATGGAAGACTTGTTTGCCAACTGAAACTCAGCTAGCCATGCAGTCCTAGCACAGGGTGCAGACACAAAGATCTGCTCAATACTTTCTAGCCATTCCTCTGCTTCCTCCCCTGTCTCAATTCCCTCAAAGCGGGGTGGATGAAAACTTAGAAACTGTGTTAGACTCAGCTCTCCAGGTAATAATAGATGTGTATAGGTTCTATGCCCACGGCCAGCGGTGGTAGGGGATTAGTCTGTGCAATACTAGCATTCACACTCCCCACATCACCCACCTCCTCATTTAGGTGTTCCAGATTTCTGGCTGTCATGCTGTAATACAAGGGTTAACAACAATACCAGAAATAATCCATATGTTACACCGTTAGATAACATGAACAACAATTCTAAGCATGTTAGTATAACAAACATATATACAATATGCATAAACATGCTCATGAGTGAACACCTAGCCAACATGTTTACTAAGTCTACCCTTCACTCATTCCCGGGTTCTCTAAAATGGCTCTGATACCACTAATGTAAGGCCTCGCTACCTTATGTGTGGATTAAAGGCATAAGAAGAGCTAACACATGCATAATTTAGAGTATAAAGTTCATGTTGATGCCTTGAGCTATTAGGATTACAGTGCCAAAATAAAATTCCTAAAAGGATTAATTACGTTCCCAGTGAATGAATGTTACTCCTATAGCTTTACACTACTCCTAGAGTAGAAACTATACAAAAAGAATCATGTCCTTCTATACCAAAGCACTCCTCACAAGCTCACCGCATCGACCCGGTCCTTAGCCCTTCATTCCAAAATGTACCTACAGGAACAACCCCAAACCACGATTATATAATAATCCATGTTCATCATAATATGATTATAATGAGTAAATGCATAAACCGTAAATACAAAGCACTTCATGTATTCCAATGCATTTAAAACGCTCCCTTTGGTTGTCCCTATACCATAACTCATAATTACAATCAATGTATTATATTACGGTTTCACATATGTCATGACATATAACCATTCCAATAATATCACTAACCAATCCTAGTCTTGTTATAACAGTGTATTTTAATGCACCTCGCTTGTCATGATCGCGGCACTAATACCCCTCGCTTCGACATATCAGCGGCATCGGATAACCTCGCTTCAAATGTGACATGCGGCATTTACTCTCGCTTCAAAATTTAGCGGCAAATATTATTTCCTCGCTACGATATGACATCGGCAAGTATTCTATCATCGCTTCAAATGACAGCGGCAAAGCATTTAAAATCATCATTCTAACATAACAATGACTCATGGGATGTGCACCAAGTGTTCAACATATATGTATGCAATCATAAGGCATAAACCAACATATATATGCAACCACAATGCATAACCCAACATGTATATGCAACCATAATGCAATATCCAACATATATGTGAAATCTCAACACGTAATCCAGTATGTATACAAAATACATGTTACCGTTTGGTGCCGTACGTCTTCCTACGTACCTTTCCAAAATGTAGAATTTGGTAGGACTTTATTTCCCTTGTTGTGGTGCCACCTGGGAAGGCTCTACACAAGCACACAATCCAATATTAGAAGCCAAATAATAGTCCAATACCAAAATTCTCATCAATTAAACTAAAAATCAATATTTCCACTATTCATGCCTCGCAATCGATCGGCCCAAGCTCGCGATCGATCACTAGGCAACCAGATTTTGGCACCAATTGGTGCCTCGCTCGATCGATCGATCGAAGTGGCCTCATCGATCGACCAAGGAGCTTGAGATGTGTTACATGATTTAGGAGAAAACATGTCTTGTCAACTTTGTATATGTGCATGAGATTTCTGAGAATAAAATAAGTCATGAAATAATTGTTCCAAGTATCAAGAATGAACTCTACCTTGTGATTTTAATGCTTAATTGAGGACGATTAAGTGATAAGTTTGGGGGAGTTGATAGGGTTGAATATTACGCGTTTTTATGCTATGTTATGTATATGTTTTCGTGTTAATTCTTGGATTATTTTACGGTTTATGGTATATATTTCTCTATTTCAGGAATCAATGTTGACATGTAGGGAAAGGTGAAGAAATCAAGCTAAAATGATGAAAGAAGGAATAAAGTTGAAGAAAAGAGGAAAAAACCGGAATCCAAGACACATGTTGATCATTTCTCCTCAAATTACTATATGTTCGAGGCAAGTTTTGGAAATGTGGTCCATATATAAGTTGTATAACTTTCTCTTATCTTCACGTGGACAGCTTATTCATCAAATTTGGAGTTTGTATGAGAAAGTTACGGCCAAAATACGAAACTCGCCAGAAGCTGAAAAAGGCGAAGAAAACATTCTGGTCTTGCCGATCGATCGAGCAAGCATTGCCGATTGATCGAGCAAGGCTGAAAAAGCCACGAAATTCTTACTGTAAAGCTCGATCGATCGGCCGCTTTGTCCCGATCGATCGGCCAGAGGAGTTTTCAGAAAAATAACTTCTTGTAGAGTTTGTGTGCAAAAGGGAAGTCCATAATTCTTTCCCCCTATATATTATACACGAAAATTACAACCTAAATCATATTTTGAACCCTAGGAATAGCCTCCACACCTCCATACTCCATATCACCTTCATCCATCTTCACCTATTCATCCTAGCAATTGGAACAACCCAACAAGGCCATTAAAGAGACGATCGAGAAGGAAGCAAGAGAAGGAGCGAGGATCTACAACCGGAGTCGACGCTGGGAGTTTATTCTTACTTTTAAACTTTAGTTTTGTTTTGTTTTGCTTTTATGATGCTTGGATTGTTGCAAGACATGTTTGAGTATTGGTATTTATTTATGAGTATGAACTAAGTTTATTTATCGAGGCTAGGAGAATCCTTTGTTATGAACCTTTGATTTGATTATTTAATGATTGAATTCTTATAGTTCTTTGCGTATGTTTTATGTTCTTCATGCTTTTAGAGGATTGATCATCTTTGAATGATGTTAGTATCGTAATTGAGATCGAGAGATGATTTTATGATACTGAATTAAATACTCATACCATGGATTTCAGACCGAGATCGAGAGATGACGTCAAATACATGCGTGATAGCCATAGATATCTAGTAATTGAAAGCTAGGAGTTTTCATGGATCTTGTGCAACATTGAATTGTTAAATAAGTGAACGAGAGTTACTTACTACAATTCGGTGTTAGGTTTAATATAGCTCGAGAGAGTGTATTAGATAAATTGGGAGAACTCGTCACCTGAGAAATATTTGAATATTCAATCGAGAATTGTAGGGAATTGCATTGGTGAGCCAAAGTCTCGATAATATTCTCTAGTGGATTTTTCTCGTTTACTTTTATTGACTTGGTTGGATTAGTAGTTTATATTAATTAATTAGTCGTTAATTATAATAATTATCGTAGGTTAAATATAGTTAAAAGACATCTTATTTGGTACTTGCTTGTTAGTCCCTGTGGGTTCGACATCCGTATCTTCCTATCTATACTAAAACTTGACACTGTGCACTTGCGGTCTAAAATCGCTACACTGAGAAATTTTCTGTTTAAAAAATAAGCGATCACGTTACATTATTCCATATAATGTCTAGTCTCCCCTAAACATTGTCCACATACATATCATGCACCAATATAATACACTACCATTTTCTCAATTCATTTAGCAATTCAATAAATAATTCCATGCTACTCATAAATGAAGAGAGAAAGGCTCTTGCCTTTTTATACATGCCATGTACACGTAATAGTGCTCACATGCGAGCATCAATAGGTATGTGTGCATCAAATGTATAAAATACGGTGCTTGATACCGTCACTGGTACTTCGATCCCTGGAATCACCTCCATTCCATAGCTCGAGCTCAACTCCAAGCCATCGATGTACCTAATCACCTGCCCCAACAGAGACAGCCCTCACACGGGGTGAGCATACCAATATCCAAATCCAATAATCACAATAATACAATTCATAATTTACAACAATGTAAATGCTATGAAATACAAATTGTGCTCCCTGGATGGTATCATCCTCATCCGGGATTCCCTGTACTGTCCATGTTCTCAAAACAACTGAAACCATCAAATTCTCAAATGCCAGTTATTCATTACATTGATTAACAAATCCATATGCTATATAACGATAGCATAAACAATAATACCAATCATTAAACCGTGATTACAATTATTCCATATATCTCATTTATGGTTCCATATTTCTATTTCATTGCTCGCTCTACAATAGCGGCATTTCGTTCAACGAATGCTCAACAGCAGAGGCGTCACAACCGATGTCCGCTCAAAGGCGACCACATCCCATACATTGCTCGCTCAAAGGCTGCACCATATAATTATCGATGCATATATATACATTTGTAGCAATTATCGTAAACCCTGCATCTCAATATCCAATTATTGCTAATACCATATATCATGCATTTCCATACACATTCATTGCAATACAATGAACTCAATAATTGCAATTATATTAAAGGGCTATGCTCGTACGTCATACGTACCTTATAATTCCGTAGTTCGAATCCAAACATTGCCTCAGTCCCGAGGTCCGATGGAGGAATGTGCTAAACACAATTCAATAACTCATAATCAATGAGTAATCCCAAATTCATATGCACAAGCATGAAATCCGACCCCAAGGATCCCAACATGATGATTAAATAATAAATGGTCGATAATCGCTCCCCAAAACCCGAGGGAGGACCCCAAAATCAATTTTCCAAAATCGCCCTACCGATCGATCGGTCACCCTTACCGATCGATCGGTAACTGTTCATAAAATCAATTTAAGCTACGGCTTTGCACCGATCGATCGGTCCAAGCTACTGATTGATCGCTAGCCACCCACCGATCGATCGGTCGCTCTTACCGATCGATCGCTAAAGACCGAAATAAACACCCATCGCTACGCACATGCACCGATCGATCGGTCCAAGCCACCGATCGATCGGTCGCTGTGCGAACCCGAAAATCACCATTTTAAAAGCTTGAAAACCTCCACCAATCATACCCAAACTTCCTCAAACTCGAAAATAACCACATAGTAGCACCCTAGTATACTCAACAAGGGTTATAATCCATTTAAACACAAAACCCAAAAGATTTCAAGATTTTACGAAAATCTCCCAAAACCCAAAACTCAACCATTTAGCACAAAACCAATATCAAATCGAAGCTAAAGGTGAGGAGAATAAGATTACCAGCCTTTCTTCAAGAAATCGAGCTCCCAAGACGAGCCCCCGTCGATTGTTCCAAGAGGAGAAGAGGGGAAGGGTTTGGGGTGAGGGGAAAGAGGCGTGAGGGAGAGGAGAGGGAAATGATTCCGTAATGACGGAATACTAAGTCCATTTGGTATATATAGCACTCAGGCACCAAAATACCAATACTTCCACAACTACATCATGATTCATTAAAAATCATCTGTTTTCAAAAATTATATCTCCAACTCAAATTCCATCACCAGCCCCAGTACAAAGTACTCCGGACCCCAGATTCGACCAAAAACCAAATTCCAAGATTATCACCACGATGAGAATACAATCTCAACCCTTGATCCAACGACTCCAAAAACAGGATTTAAAATCCCTGGGAGTCCCAAAACCGCAATTAATACACAATTGCCACAATTAAAATCCATTAAGGATTATTTCTACACCGGGATTAACACCAATAATTCCCAGGTATCATAATTATCCACCACTAACAAAATTTCGTCCCCAAAATTTGCACGGGCCTACTCGACAAACGCCGAGACTACGCAAACCAAACAGATCTACCTTGCCGAATCATGAACATATCATGAAGGACATTCTAACCATGAGGACATCGGCCTCGTACCAAAATCTGGATTGGAGTAAACCTCCCAAACCATCGCAAACTTAAAGAAAGACGTCAGTATTCCCGATGCTAACCATCCCAAAAGCAGCCAGTCAACCCTAACTGCATAACAATGAATCACTCGTGATTCTAAAACGATATCGCCTCGAGGATATCTCTACGATCCAGTCCACGATGTTAAATACACATCGTTGCCAAGGGAACCTCCAGTACACAACAGTGCACCTAACCATAACCGGCTTCCGTTTCCAAACCCATCTCCATCAAAGGAGTAGTTGCACCACATCGCAACACGGATCGGACAACTCATTACTACGGATCAACACAAAACACACCTCAAAAGATGTTTATATCCGAGTGTTCCAAGAATCATATCTTGGTCCAAACACACTATCGGGACTCCACAAGGTCTCGAGTTCTCGAAAGACATACAAGGACAATCAATTGCATTCCCGCCACACGTGTCAATCACGACACTAAACAAATCCTCCTGGCCGTCCCTCGTTTATCCTGGGATTTAACAATCCTAAAACATGAAGGCTATCGAATTATCCAACAAGAACCACCATGGTTCCAAAACACGACAATCCCTCCTCAGGGGAAGTCAAACAACCCTCACGATCATTCATCAGAATGCATCGTGCCATCAAGATTACCAATCTCAAAGTGCCACAATCTCACACCGGAGATTCATTCACCAAGCACACTAACCCGATGCTCGACAAGGACCAAATAAAAAGTTGGTATTCGTATACACACTGGTATACATTCTTAAGTACCAACGCAACATGCATACTCAATGCAATAGACTCGGGTATCTCCAATCATACCCAAAATCCCTAAAACCAGCTGTCAATCCCCATCTATTCTCCCCTCGCGGATAATAATGATTGACAGACCAACGACCAATCGTGTGATTCCAACGTTGACACCACACAAACCGACTCATGGAATCTCCCAAAGATTCCCAATCGGTAGGTATATTAATACCACCTTCCTCACAAGGAAAATGTCATGAAGCCATGACCCTCCAACCTCGAACCCCCGTTCGAAAACATGGATATATTTATCAAAACATATCACGGAGCCAAAAATACGCAACTGGTTCAGAATAGTGCATCAAAGCCACCATTACCAAATCAAAACCTGTATACATCATGTATACTCATCCTAAAGATGCTCTGTACTAATACCATAGTACTTCGAAACCTCAACATTACCCAAAGACGTCTCTACGAACGTCTCTCCGGAAGTACAAAGCCATTACCTAGTCCGACACTAGTAGGGTTACCTCGGTTGATTCACAATCAACCCTCAACCGATACCAGCTGTCTCCATGATAGCACAAACCAAATCTCTCCAAGAGATAAAATCAATATAGTAGTGCCACCCCACTAACTATATCTCACAAACCATTGAGACTCGCATTGCATGCCATATGCAAGAATGCTCAACCAGAGCTAACAATGACTTGTCGACACTCACGTTGGTACTCCCAACAGATTTGAGTTGTCCCAGGACAAGTCCCCCAAAACATTTGACGTATAAATGTCCCCGTGAGGTATTCCCTGCCTCAATCATCATGCAACAACAAGCACACTATAACACTGCTACAATACCAGGCTAGCAAAACGCTGCCTCCATAGACTTAGACCAAGCCTACCAACGTAACATACGTTCCATCTCGGTACACCATACCGTAACATCCATTAGAGTAGTGGGTCATCACCCAATATTTCTCTAATACCAATGCACAAAGGACATCCCGGTGTCCTTGATCGCTTATTTTTTAAACAATTATTTCCAATCTAGCGAGTTTAGACCGCAAGTGCACGGTGTCAAGTTTTAGTATAGATAGGAAGATACAGATTGTCGAACCCACAGGGACTAACAAGCAAGTACCAAATAAGATGTCTTTTAACTATATTTAACCTACGACAATTAATTTATAATTAACAACTAATTAATTAATATAAACTACTAATCCAACCAAGTCAATAAAAGTAACGAGAAAAATCCACTAGAGAAGATTATCGAGACTTTGGCTCACCAATGCAATTCCCTACAATTCTCGATTGAATATTCAAATATTTCTAAGGTGACGAGTTCTCCAAATTTATCTAATATACTCTCTCGAGCTATATTAAACCTAATATCAAATTGCAGTAAGTCACTCTCGTGCACTCATTGAACAACTCGATATTGCATAAGATCCATGAAAACTCCTAGCTTTCAATTACTAGATATCTATGGCTATCACGCATGTATTTGACGTCATCTCTCGATCTCGGTCTGAAATCCATGGTATGAGTTATTAATTCAGTATCATAAAATCATCTCTCGATCTCAATTACGATACTAACATCATTCAAAGGTGATCAATCCTCTAAAAACATGAAGAACATAAAACATACGCAAAGAACTATAAGAATTCAATCATTAAATCATCAAATCGAAGGTTCATAACAAAGGATTCGCCTAGCCTCGATAAATAAACTTAGTTCATACTCATAAATAAATACCAATACTCAAACATGTCTTGCAACAATCCTGTTGGGATATGCCCTAAGACAAGTCATTAGATGATTGTTTAAGACTTACAATGTTTATGGTTTTATGAATGGCAATTCATTATTATATATTATTCTTTTAACTGTGCATTGTGAATTAATATATATGTTAATGTCCTTAGAATAATATTGTATTATTCTTAAAGATGTCCCTAGTCAAGTATTATCATGAATTGGGATAATGATAATACGTAGAGACTAGTATATGTTGATCGATGAATTGTTCATTGATATGAGATATCAAATCAACATATGGGTACATGTTAGAGAACGATGTACTGGACAGACCCACCATGAGATTGCAACATGGATAGTTATATGATCGTCATATGCAATTCTCATAGTGATAATAATGTATGTAATCCTTACGACTTGTGATCATCAGAGATCCCAACATAAGGAGTTATGTATCTTGATATCGTCAAACGTTACCAGTAACAGGGTAATCTATAAAAGCGACTATTGGATACACTACGAATTATGTAGAGGGATGTTGACTGATCGAGATAGGATTTGTCCCTCCTATATAACATGAGATGTGTTTGGCCCTTGATCAAGTGAGAACTAAAATGCATGGCCATGCTCGAATGAGTCGATATGAGATATCGAGCTTATTCGTTTATTCTAGTTCTACTTGGGGATCAAGAAATAAAGATTGGATATACGAGTATGACTATTCCATGACTCGTGTTCAATCTAAACACAAAGGACAAAGGGATTAAGTTACATGGTTAATATTATCACAAGTTCTAAAGGTTATGTCGAGTCTTTGACATTCTTGTAATTTGGGTAGCATTGATGTGTTGCTAGATACCGCTCAATGCTTGAGACGTAAAATGAGATTTTATGTCACTGCCAACATTACAAGATCCTATCGGGTCGCACAAAAGATTAAATCGAGAAGGGAAATTAAATTCATGGGATGAATTAAATAATTAAGAGGAGTCTTAATTAATAATCATAATGATTAATTAAATCATGGGCTTAAGCCCATGAGGCTTTATGAAAGCCTTTAATTAATCATATAAAATATGATTGCAAGGGGTTTTAATGTGATTAACACTTCAATACACAAAACCTAATACCAAGCAAGACACACACGGCCGCACCATCAAGAGCTCTCGGCCACTTCATAGCCGAGTGGTTCTTGGTGATCTTGTGCCAATTTTGATTGTGAATCAAGTGTGGTTTTTGGTTCCGGTTTAATAACTTGTCTAGCAACTTGTTATTAAACTATCCCTTCACCCGATTTGATCGTGTGGATACCGTTGAGGCAAAGCTCATCGAGTTTTGCTATTGACTCGGAGAAGGCGTTGGACGTTTGTGCTGCTCCGTGGATTCTGCTTCAAACACGCTACAAGGGTAAGACCTTCGTATTCCTTTATCCGATATGATAACCTATGTATAGATCTGCTGGTTTGTAATCCTAAAAATTTTATTCCGCTGCGTTGTATGCTCAAAGGATTACTAACAGTGGTATCAGAGCCAGGTTCAAGGCTCATATCGGATTTATGTGATTAAATTGTGTTAATCATATTAGAATTAATATTGCATGCTTTTAAAACTGTATAAACATATATGATATGTTAATATCGAGTTTTTGAAATTCATCGTAAAATTGTATTTGATATAATTGGCGAATAATTGTATACGATACACGAAAGCATAAAATCGAGGTGTTGGCTCAAGGTGGTTCGACCACTTCATGACTTGACCCTCGGGCCGCCGCTAGTGAGCTAGGGTTCGGACCCTTGGCTCATGCATGGGGCCGCGCCGCTTCCAAAAGGCTAGGGTTTTGAACCCTAGTCACATAAGCCACTCGGCCGCCGCTTGGGCTAGGGTTTTTCGAACCCTTGGCTCGAGATGGTTAAGCCGTCACCGTCATGGACCATCCACGGTTGGACCGTGGCTTGTGGCTTGTGGATTTCGGTGTTTCGAGCAAGTTGGCTCGATGAAAAACCAACATGGTGCAAGGCGGCTAGGGTTTGGAACCCTAGCGGCGCCGCACCCATGCCATCGGCTCGGACCATGTCGTGGGCTAGGGTTTCGAACCCTAGGCCCATAATTGGTCCAGCCGTGGTGTATGGTTGGTTCGAACCATGGTGGTTCGTAGCTAAGTCGCATTAAGTTCGTGGCATGTGATGTCCCGAGCGTACGATAATTTTTCAAAAATTATTTTACAGTTTTAATTAGAATTAAATTTAAAATGTTTAGAATTTAATTAATTAAATGTTAATGCATGCTTTATGTGTTGTTTGAGCATGGTGCGTGGTTATAGCCCTTTGACCTATTAGATAGGATTTGTGGATGTTTGTAATTTATAATACGACCTGCGTGTCGTGCCTTTCTCTATTTCATTCTAAATGTAATCCCTCCCCTATGTTCCCCTCGAATGTGAATCGAGGAATTCTATATCTTGTAAATAGTGTAGTTTATTTTATTGATGGTGATCAATGAAGATGGAGCATCGTGCCGGGATGAGGAGGCCATTCACAAATTGGAGCCAAAGGAAGGTGCTTGTGAAGTTACCTTAGGTTGACTCATAGGATTTTCTCATTGGCTTGAGAAAATCATTAGTAGGGGCTATAACCATGTCACGTTTAATTGTGTATGATGATGCATGATTTATCTTATGTTTTAGTTTGATAATAGTATTACACATATATGTAGATATGTATACAACTATATGTAGTGGACATATTTTAAATTATCAAATTAATCATGAGATCAATAAATCCCTCTAAAATATTAAGTTTTAGATGCCTTCCAAAATTAAAAGTACTCGTCAATAACTTCGATTGTACATGTGTGGGTTTGCCAAAGCAAAGCACCGTGGCAATATTAGTAAGGCGCGAAAGGATAAAAGTGATATCCGTTATACTTTAATTGGGTACGACTTAACTAGGTTATCTCAATAGGATTGGGAACCTAGAGGCATGGGTTGGATTATAATTCATTTGATGAATTGAACAAAGTGTTGTTCGTCCAACTATCCAAGAATTATATGTGATGTAATTGACAAAGTGTTGTCTACCTAAATAACCGAGTCTTGGGCGATTAGCCAAAGCTAACTCAAGATTAGGCGAAATATGGATCTTGGCCCACTAAAGGTTTCGAGGGTTGATATTTTTTCAAACAAAATAGTGGGAGTATCATTTAATATAAGACCATGTTAAATGATTTAAATCATAAACTTATTTTGCATATTTATATTGTAGATATCCATGGCAACTAACAACGTTACTAGCACTTTATCACTGCGATCGGTCCTTGAGAAGGACAAATTAAATGGGACGAATTTCCTAGACTGGCATAGGAACTTGAGGATAGTCCTCAAACAAGAAAAGAAACAATATGTCCTAGAGGAACCCTTGCCCGCTGAGGAACCTCCCCTAACAGCTACAAGAGCTGAAAAAGATGCTTACAAGAAGCATCAGAGTGACGCACTTGATGTTGGGTGCCTCATGCTTGCCACCATGAACTCTGAGCTTCAGAAGCAACATGAGGAAATGGAGGCGTTCGATATGATCGAACACTTAAAGCAGTTGTACCAACAGCAAGCAAGACAAGAGAGGTATGACGTCTCTAAGGCGTTATTTCAGTGCAGGATGGTAGAAGGAAGCCTAGTTGGAACTCATGTGCTCAAGATGATTGGGTACATTGAGAATCTGGACAAGCTGGGTTTCCATTGGACCAAGAGTTGGCCACCGATGTGATCTTGCAATCGTTGCCTGAGAGCTTCAGTCAATTTGTAGTAAATTACAATATGACTGACATGGAAAAGACTCTACCACAATTGCTTGGTATGTTGAGAACATATGAAGCAAATACTAAGAAGACTAAGGCCACAAATGTCCTTATTGTGAATAAGGGCAAAGGAAGGGCCAAAACTAAAGGCAACAAGAAAGCAAAGAAAGTCTTTGCTAAATCTAAGCCAAAGTCTTCTGCACTGAAGCCAAAGGGAGGGATAGCAAAGGAAGGGAAATGTTTCCATTGCGGTGAGACCGGCCATTGGAAAAGAAACTGCAAAGTATATCTGGAGGATCTAAAGAAAGGAAGTGTGACTTCCGCTTCAAGTATTTTTGTTATAGAAGTCAATTTATCTACTTCTTCATCATGGGTATTAGATACTGGATGTGGATCTCACATTTGTGTAAATGTGCAGGATCTCAAAAGGAGTAGGACGTTGGCGAAAGGTGAAGTTGATCTCCGAGTTGGAAATGGAGCAAGAGTTGCTGCATTAGCTATAGGAGATTATCATTTAGCTTTACCTTCTGGTTTATCATTGATTTTGAAAGATTGTTATTTTGTGCCTTCTATTACTAAAAACATAATATCTATTTCTTGTTTGGACAAGTATATTGTTGTTCTATTTATTTAAATGATATGTTTTATGCTGGTGCACAAATGGTGAATGGTCTTTATGTATTAAATCTTGATATGCCTATCTATAACATAAATACTAAAAGGATTAAAAATAATGATTGTAATCCGACTTATCTCTGGCACTGTCGCTTGGGCCACATAAACGAGAACCGCATATCTAAACTTCATAAGGATGGAGTATTAGATTCATTTGATTTTGAATCATATGAAACATGCGAATCTTGTTTGATGGGCAAGATGACTAAATCCCCTTTCAAGGGACATGTTGAAAGGGCAAATGTTTTATTGGGACTAATACATAGTGATGTATGTGGACCAATAAGTACACAAGCTATAGGTGGTTTTCAATACTTCGTTACATTTACTGATGACCTCAGTAGATATGGGTATGTGTACCTAATAAAACATAAACATGAAACCTTTGAAAAGTTCAAAGATTTCAAGAATGAAGTACAAAACCAACTTGGCAAAAGTATCAAAATCCTTCGATCAGATCGAGGAGGTGAATACCTAAGCCAAGAGTTTCATGACTATCTAAAGGAGTGTGGATAGTCCCACAACTCACTCCTCCGTATACTCCACAATGGAATGGTGTATCCGAGAGGAGAAATCGAACCTTGTTGGACATGGTTAGATCAATGATGAGTCATGCAGATCTTCCGATATCGTTTTGGGGACACGCTCTAGAAACAGCGATTTTCTTACTGAACCGTGTTCCATCTAAATCAGTGGAAAAGACACCATATGAGATATGGACTGGGAAGCGTCCTAGTATGTCTTTTATGAAGATTTGGGGTTGTGAGGCTTTCGTTAGACGTCACGCCACTAACAAACTTGGACCCAAATCTGATAAGTGTTTATTTGTGGGGTATCCTAAGGAAACGAAAGGATACTATTTCTACTATCCCACCGAGAACAAAGTAGTTGTTGCTCGGACTGGTGTATTTCTTGAAAGAGAATTTATTTCTAGAAAAACCAGTGGGAGAAAAATAGAACTTAGTGAAGTTCAACCACAAGAAAACACTGAACCTGAGATTGAGATGGAAACAGAGCAGGCACCGCAAGCTGTTGTGGAAGAAGCACCTGCTCAAGAGACACAAGCCCAGCGTAGGTCTGTAAGAGTACACCGGGAGCCACAGAGTATGGATTTCTTGTGACTCAACAAGGCGACTTACTACTTATTGATGAGGATGAGCCGTCATCTTATCAACAAGCTATAATGGGCAATGATTCTGAGAAATGGCAAGAGGCCATGAAATCTGAGATGGAATCCATGTATGCAAACCAAGTATGGACTTTGGTTGATCCACCTGAAGGGGTACGACCCATAGGGTGCAAATGGATTTTCAAGAAAAAGACCGATATGGATGGTAACGTACAAACCTATAAAGGTCGGCTGGTTGCAAAAGGATTCAAACAAATTCATGGTATTGACTATGATGAAACCTTTTCACCAGTGGCCATGGTTAAATCCATAAGGATCTTACTTGCAATAGCTGCATTTCATGATTATGAAATCTGGCAGATGGATGTCAAAACAGCTTTCCTCAATGGAAATCTGCTCGAGGATGTGTACATGACACAGCCCGAAGGTTTTGTCGATCCAAAGGATGCTGGAAAGATATGCAAGCTACAACGATCCATTTATGGATTGAAGCAAGCTTCTCGGAGTTGGAATCTTCGTTTTGATGATGCAATCAAAGAGTTTGGTTTTATCAAAAATGAAGATGAACCTTGTGTCTACAAGAAGGTCAGTGGGAGCGTAATCATTTTCCTAGTGTTGTATGTAGATGACATACTTCTTATTGGAAATGATATCCCTGCCTTGCAATCTGTAAAGATTTGGCTAGGGAATTGCTTTTCGATGAAAGACTTGGGAGAATCCACCTATGTATTAGGAATCAAGATCTATAGAGATAGATCGAGAAGGCTTCTTGGTCTAAGTCAAAGTACATACATAGACAAGGTGCTTAAAAGGTTTAGCATGCAAGAATCCAAGAAAGGATTCGTGCCTATGACACATGGTATTTATCTCTCGAAGGAACAGTGTCCTTCAACACCAGATGAGAGACAACGCATGAGTAAGATTCCATACGCGTCAGCTATTGGATCTATCATGTATGCCATGATATGTACTCGTCCCGATGTATCGTATGCTTTGAGCATGACGAGCAGATATCAAGTTGATCCAGGTGAAGGTCACTGGATTGCTGTCAAGAATATCCTAAAGTACTTGAGAAGGAATAAGGATACATTCTTGATTTATGGAGGTGAGGAAGAGCTCAATGTAATGGGTTACACTGATGCAAGCTTCCAAACCGACAAAGATGATTTTTGATCGCAATCTGGATATGTGTATTGCCTGAATGGAGGTGCTGTGAGCTGGAAGAGTTCAAAGCAAGAAACAGTAGCCGATTCTACAACGGAAGCTGAGTATATTGCTGCCTCGGATGCAGCAAAGGAAGCTGTTTGGATGAGGAAGTTCATTTCTGAACTTGGAGTGGTGCCTAGCATTAAAGATCCGATAGAACTCTATTGTGACAACAATGGAGCGATCGCATTGGCTAAGGAACCAAGATCTCACCAAAGATCCAAGCACATACTTAGGCGTTTCCATTTCATTCGAGAAATCGTTGAAAGGGGAGATGTTAAAATATGCAAAGTACCAACAGATGATAATGTATCTGACCCATTGACGAAGCCGCTGTCACAGCAGAAGCATGATCGTCATACTAGATCTCTAGGCATTAGGTATATGTCTGAGTGGTCTTAGTTCAAGTGGGAGATTTGTTGGGATATGCCCTAAGACAAGTCATTAGATGATTGTTTAAGACTTACAATGTTTATGGTTTTATGAATGGCAATTCATTATTATATATTATTCTTTTAACTGTGCATTGTGAATTAATATATATGTTAATGTCCTTAGAATAATATTGTATTATTCTTAAAGATGTCCCTAGTCAAGTATTATCATGAATTGGGATAATGATAATACGTAGAGACTAGTATATGTTGATCGATGAATTGTTCATTGATATGAGATATCAAATCAACATATGGGTACATGTTAGAGAACGGTGTACTGGACAGACCCACCATGAGATTGCAACATGTATAGTTATATGATCGTCATATGCAATTCTCATAGTGATAATAATGTATGTAATCCTTACGACTTGTGATCATCAGAGATCCCAACATAAGGAGTTATGTATCTTGATATCGTCAAACGTTACCCGTAACAGGGTAATCTATAAAAGCGACTATTGGATACACTACGAATTATGTAGAGGGATGTTGACTGATCGAGATAGGATTTGTCCCTCCTATATAACAGGAGATGTGTTTGGCCCTTGATCAAGTGAGAACTAAAATGCATGGCCATGCTCGAATGAGTCGATATGAGATATCGAGCTTATTCGTTTCTTCTAGTTCTACTTGGGGATCAAGAAATAAAGATTGGATATACGAGTATGACTATTCCATGACTCGTGTTCAATCTAAACACAAAGGACAAAGGGATTAAGTTACATGGTTAATATTATCACAAGTTCTAAAGGTTATGTCGAGTCTTTGACATTCTTGTAATTTGGGTAGCATTGATGTGTTGCTAGATACCGCTCAATGCTTGAGACGTAAAATGAGATTTTATGTCACTGCCAACATTACAAGATCCTATCGGGTCGCACAAAAGATTAAATCGAGAAGGGAAATTAAATTCATGGGATGAATTAAATAATTAAGAGGAGTCTTAATTAATAATCATAATGATTAATTAAATCATGGGCTTAAGCCCATGGGCTTTATGAAAGCCTTTAATTAATCATATAAAATATGATTGCAAGGGGTTTTAATGTGATTAACACTTCAATACACAAAACCTAATACCAAGCAAGACACACACGGCCGCACCATCAAGAGCTCTCGGCCACTTCATAGCCGAGTGGTTCTTGGTGATCTTGTGCCAATTTTGATTGTGAATCAAGTGTGGTTTTTGGTTCCGGTTTAATAACTTGTCTAGAAACTTGTTATTAAACTATCCCTTCACCCGATTTGATCGTGTGGATACCGTTGAGGCAAAGCTCATCGAGTTTTGCTATTGACTCGGAGAAGGCGTTGGACGTTTGTGCTGCTCCGTGGATTCTGCTTCAAACACGCTACAAGGGTAAGACCTTCGTATTCCTTTATCCGATATGATAACCTATGTATAGATCTGCTGGTTTGTAATCCTAAAAATTTTATTCCGGTGCGTTGTATGCTCAAAGGATTACTAACAAATCCAAGCATGATAAAATTAAAACAAAACAAAACTAAAGTTTAAAAGTAAGAATAAACTCCCAGCGTCGACTCTGGTTGTAGATCCTCGCTCCTTCTCTTGCTTCCTTCTCGATCGCCTCTTTAATCGCCTTGTTGTGTTGTTCCAATTCCTAGGATGAATAGGTGAAGATGGATGAAGGTGATATGGAGTATGGAGGTGTGGAGGCTATTCCTAGGGTTCGAAATCTGATATGGGTTGTAATTTTCATGTATAATATATAGGGGAAGGAATCAAGGACTTCCTTGTTGGACACAAACTCTATAAGGAAATTATTTTTCTGAAAATTCCTTCCACCGATCGATCGAGCTTCACAGTAAGAATTTCGTGGCTTTTTCAGCCTTTCTTGATCGATCGGAAATGCTTGCTCGATCGATCGGCAAGACCAGAAAGTTTTCTTCGCCTTTTGCAGCTTCTGGCGAGTTTTGTATTTTGGCCGTAACTTTCTCATACAAACTCCAAATTTGATGAATCAGCTGTCCACGCGAATATAAGAGAAAGTTCTACAACGTTTATATGGATCACATTTCCAAAACTTGGCTTGAACAAATAGTAATTTGAGGAGAAAGGAGCAATATGTGTCTTAGATTCTGGTTTTTTCCTCTTTTCTTCAACTTTATTCATTCTTTCATCATTTTAGCTTGATTTATTCACATTTCCCTACATTTCAACATTGATTCCTGAAATAGAGAAATATATACCATAAACCGTAAAATAATCCAAGAATCAACACGAAAACATATAAGTATCATAGCATTAAAACGCGTAATATTCAACCCTATCAACTCCCCCAAACTTATCACTTAATCATCCTCGATTAAGCATTAAAATCACAAGGTAGAGTTCATTCTTGATACTTGAAACAATTATTTCATGACTTATTTTATTCTCAGAAATCTCATGCACATATACAAAAGTTGACAAGGTGTGTTTTCTCCTAAATCAAGTAACACATCTCAAAATCGGAACGTGTGTGTGCTATAGTCAATCTTAAGTTTCATGCACATATTCAAGATCAAATCATGTTAATCAACTCAAAGTCGAGATTATCATCAAGCACCCCATAAGCATATTTTCTAACAACTTCTCCACTAATGATAATTACTCCCTAGACTTGGATCAAAAGGACTTTTTAAGCTTGTAATGTAAGGCCTTTGGTGTTGGATTCAAAGAAAAGATAGGATAAGCGCAAAGAAGAGAGTATAATCATTTACAGTTCAAATTTTTCGCACACATCGAGCTCCTCTTCTTTTTCTTTTATAGCCTTGGCCACTTTGGGTCTTATATGCTTATTTTTTTCTTTTCAAGGCTCTTTGTCTATTTTTTTCTCATTCATCAATATTTTTCAATAAGCTCATCAGGATATAACAATTTACGTGCATCGAATGGAATTCATTATACTCTCTTAGGGTAAGGATAACTTTTTCATTTAGGCTCAAATAAGGGTAAGTATAATGAGTTTGCCAAGAATGTCGAATGGGGTCTAATTATATGCAATGTATATACCATTCTTTTTTCAATAAAGCTCAAATGGGACACTAGGGATTGTTATAGACTAGGTAAGCTTGAAAGGCTCAAACGTGTCAAAGATCGCCTAGATCATTTCCAAGTCGAGTTTGTAACTATAAAATTTCGCCTGAAAGTGTTATCATCAAATAAGTTCTAGGATAACTCTAAGATTGTAAGGACCCTAGTTCCTTAACGGTGAAATCAAGATATAAATATGGCTAAACATGTAATAGAGACATCTTAGAGTTCTGGTTGTTATGTGAGCTCAATATAATTACAGGCCAAAAAATAAAACTTCAGTAGTTAGTTAATTACATTCCCAAATGAATGATAAGACTAACAAAAATCATGTAATCTAACTTCTTTCAAGTCTCTTTCAGCTCACAGTTCAACCCAACCCTGAGCCCCTTTTTGTCCAAAAGCGTACCTACAGGAACAACTCACCATGAGCATATAAATATCACCATTTAATCACAATTCAACTTAACAAAATAATTAAGCGCATGCGGCAAATAATAGATATGCTCCTTGATCACCACATTAGCACATTTCACTGTTGTTCCTGTTTCACAAATTTATGCACAAAATCATTAGTTCAAGACATAATGATCGATAACGCGTTTCCAATTATATCCACAATATTTCACATTAATCACTAGAATTGTGACTGTTCCGGTCCCAATACAACAGCGGAATTTTAGGACCCCTCGCTTCGACATATAGCGGCATCATATGATATCCCTCGCTTCGACAATGACAGCGGCATGTTACTTCGCTTAGACATGACAGCGGCAAATATCATACTACCATCGCTTCATATGACAGCGGCAAGTACCTCCCTCGCTCGGAGATAAAGGCTACCGGAACATTCATCAATTCTACCACAATAATCAAACACATTTCATTCTATTCCAATATCATGATGTAACACTATCATTTCACATATTCCATCACATATATGGATACACTATTCACAATATGCATCATTAAAGTTGCAATACGATTTACCGCCCGATGCTCGTACGTCTCACTACGTACCTTGGTTTCAAAAGTGGAGAAGTTGTATAACTTTATCTCCTCGATGTAGTTGGCACCTGGGATGGTTCTACACAACCATACAAATCAATATTAGAAGCTAAACAATAGCCAAATACCAAAAATTTAACAAAATTCAACATTTTTCAAAATTCCTCAGCTGGCGATCGATCGCTCCACTGAGGCGATCGATCGCCTCAAATTTTCCTTCGCGGCGATCGATCGCTTCAAACATGGCGATCGATCGCCTAACCCTTGGTTTGGCTACTGCCTCTCGGAGATCGGTCGCCTCATTTTAGGCGATCGATCGCCTGCCCTGCGAGAAGCCCACTGCCATTAGGCGATCGGTCGCCTCTTTTCAGGCGATCGATCGCCTCGCACAGGCACACGTTTTCCACCATTTTTACACCAAAAATTCCTTCCCAACTTCCACAACACTTATACCAACAAACCCAAAACACAAAAACACTTTAAACCTTCAATATACATCACAAAACAACCCCAAAATCCCACACCCAACCACAAAACATACCAACCCAAATAAACCCATTGTCATACTCCAAACCACCACCCAAAATCACAATAAACCTCACAAAACAACAAGGGATGATATATATATACATCCTAGGCCCCAAATCTTACCAAGAAATCACAAGAATCAAGTTTTGCAAGAACTTCTCTTCCACCTTGGAGTCCCACTCGAAAATGAGAGGAGGAGGGTAGGGTTTGAAAGTGTTGGGGGTTGAATAATGTGAGGGGGGTAAGGATGATATGAGGTTATAGTGGGTTATGAGAGCTAATTAAATTTTACACCCCACTTCCTAACATGATGCAAATTATGCCCAACATTGTATTTTAGACACATTTCACCACAATGCGCCAAATACCAATTAAATGCACGTTTCACAAAAATAAATGACTACTTGCACATGTAAGCCATTAAAACACCCGATTACCGAACATGCATAACGTGCACCCTGAAATGCTCTACCAGCCCACATGACCAAGCATTTCCACATGGCAATTAATTCTAACACATAAGGCAATTACCACCATAATTAATCATAATTAATCATACTAACATAATTTATGCCTTAAACACAATTAACCATTTCGGGGACGTCACAATACTCCCCTACTTATAAGATTTCGTCCTCGAAATCGGATGCACCTACCCCAAAAGAAACTAAACATAAACACATACCAGAGAATAGTTCCGGGTAGTGCTGCACCATATGCCGTTCCGTCTCCCACGTGGCCTCTTCGACACCCCGACGATCCCACTGAACCTTGACCATCGGTATTACCTTGCTTCGAAGTCTGCGATCCTCACGATCCAGAATCCTGACTGGCCGTTCAACATAGGATACATCTGAACTCAACTGAACCTCTGAAGGCTGCAACACATGAGACGGGTCTGGTTCATACTTCCTCAACATAGATACATGGAAGACATCATGTATACCAGACAAGGACGGTGGTAGGGCCAAACGGTAAGCCAAAGTGCCGATGCGCTGCAATACCTCGTACGGCCCAACATATCTCGGAGACAACTTCCCGCGCATACCGAAACGAACTACACCTCTGAAAGGTGAGATTTTCAGAAAGACTCTGTCTCCCACTTGGAATTCCAATGGTCGCCGTCGTTTATTAGCATAGGCCGCTTGCCTATCTTGAGCCGCTTTCATTTTCTGACGGATCACTTTGATTTTCTCTTCCATTTCACGAATCAATTCCGGTCCTCCGACCGCCTTACTAGTCAAATCTTCCCAGTACAATGGTGACCTACATCGTCGACCGTAAAGGGCCTCGAATGGAGCCATCTGAATGCTCGCCTGATAACTGTTGTTATAAGAGAACTCCACTAGTGGCACTGAATTTTGCCACGGAGTATCGAACTCCAAAACACACGCCCTCAATATGTCCTCAAGCGTCTGTATGGTACGCTCTGTCTGACCATCTGTCTGAGGGTGATAAGCCGTACTCAGCCTCACTTCTGTACCCAAAGCCGATTGAAGACCCTCCCAAAAGTGCGATGTGAACCGCGGGTCCCTATCAGACACAATCGAGACTGGGATGCCGTGCAATCTCACCACGTCCCGTACATACAACTGGGCCATCTTTAAGTATGTGAAAGTCATACTATATGGAATGAAGTGGGCCACCTTCGTCAGTCGATCTACAATCACCCAGATCGCATCAAATCCCGAGGTAGTCCTTGGCAAGTGGGTCACAAAATCCATAGAGATGTGCTCCCACTTCCACTCTGGTATATCTAAACTCTTCAATTCGCCTCCGGGCCTCTGCCTTTCTGCTTTCACTTGTTGGCAAATCAGGCACTTCTTAACGAATGACATAACGTCTCTCTTCATCCGTCTCCACCAAAATTGATCACACAAGTCCTTGTACATCTTTCTCCCACCTGGATGGATGCTAAATTTGCTACTGTGAGCACGATGCAGGATCCCTTGACGCAACTCTGGTGCCCTCGGCACTACCCAACGGTTACCAAGCCTCAAGGAACCATCTTCTGCTACTCTAAACTTCGATAATTGACCCAGACGTAAATATGACAACCGTCTCTGTATCTCAGCGTCTGTCACCTGAGCTCTCCTGATAAGTTCAAAGATGTCCGGTTCTGCCAATAGGGTCGATACCAGCACCGGCGACACATCTAAATCAAAATCATATCCCAAATGACAACAAGAGGTCATCAAGGCCGACAACTGAATAACATCCTCTGCCGTACACTTCACCTTCCTACTTAAGGCGTCAGCTGTCAGGTTTGCCTTCCCTGGATGGTACTCTATCTCGCAATCGTAGTCCTTGAGCAAGTCCATCCACCTCCTTTGCCTCATATTCAGTTCCGCTTGGGTAAATAGGAACTTCAAACTCTTATGATCCGTGTAAATGGTGAAAGAAGTACCATAAAGATTATTCCGCCAAATTTTCAAAGCGAAAATAATGGCTGCCAGTTCTAAATCATGAACCGGGTACCTGGTCTCATGAGGCTTCAACTGTCTCGATGCATAAGCCACCACATGCCTATCCTGCATCAGTACACAGTCCAATCCCTGCAGTGATGCATCCGTGTACAAAGCAAACCTCTCGTTCTCCGAAGGGATCACCAGAACAGGTGTTGTAGTCAACCGGTGCTTCTACTCTTGGAAGCTTTGCTCACATGCCTCTGACCAAGAAAACGGAACACCCTTCTGAGTCAACTGCGTCAATGGTTTAGCGATCTTAGAGAATCCCTCGACGAAACGTCGGTAGTAACCCGCTAAACCGAGGAAGCTACGGATCTCGGGCACAGATGTAGGCGCAGACCAATCCATCACTGCTTCCACTTTCCTGGGATCTACAGAAATCCCATCACTAGAGATCACATGCCCCAAAAATACCACGCTGCTCAGCCAAAATTCACATTTGCTCAGCTTAGCATACAACTGATTGTCCCTCAGAATCTGGAGCACTGTCCTCAAATGATTCCTGTGATCTTCCTCGCTCCGAGAATAGATAAGTATATCGTCAATAAATACGATGACGAATTGATCCAAAAAAGGGTTGGAACACTCGATTCATCAAGCTCATAAACACAGCCGGGGCGTTTGTCACTCCAAACGGCATGACCAAAAACTCATAGTGACCATAACGGGTCCGGAAGGCCGTCTTCTGCACATCATTCTCTCTAACTCGGATCTGGTGGTACCCCGACCTCAAATCAATCTTACTATACAACCTCGTGCCCTGCAACTGATCAAATAAATCGTCGATCCGCGGAAGAGGGTATTTATTCTTCACTGTGGCCTTATTCAATTGCCTGTAGTCGATGCACAATCTCATCGACCCATCCTTCTTTTTCACAAATAACACAGGCGCACCCCAAGGTGATACGCTGGGGCGTATGTAACTCTTATCAAGTAGTTCTTGTAGCTGCTCTTTCAGCTCTCTTAACTCCGCTGGTGCCATCCTGTAAGGGGCACGAGAAATAGCGGATGTCCCCGGTAATAATTCGATCCCAAACTCAACTTCCCTAACCGGCGGGAATCCGGGAATCTCCTCCGGAAATACATCGGCAAACTCGGCAACCACGGGTATATCTTCAACTCTTAACTCTTCTTTCTTGCCAGCAATGTCAATGGCATAAATAAGATAACCCTCGTGCCCACGTTCCAATAACTGAGTCATCTTTAAAGCCGGTATCAACGGAATTCTTGAGCGGGAACCATCCCCATAAAAAGTCCACCGATCCCCTAAATCAGATCTGAATCGTACTGTCCTCTGACTGCAGTCCACTACTGCCTGGTATCTGTTCAGCACATCAATACCCACAATGCAGTCGAAGTCCGACATCCCCAGAACAATCAAATCTGACTTCAACTCGTTGCCCTCAAAATAAATGAGGCCGTCATCAACAAACTGATCTGCAATCACACTCTTTCCAGAGGGTGTCGAAACCACAAGAGGCGTGGGTGACGGAGTCGTGCATATACGGTGCCTCTCCACAAAACTCGTCGACACAAAGGAGTGTGACGCACCTGTATCTATCAAAATATAAGCAGGGTGCGTAAATAAATAACACGTACCAGCTATCACTTCTTCTGGAGCTGCTGTAGCCTGCTCCCTGGTGAGGGCATACACTTGCCCTTGAGGTGGCCCCAACGGCTGTCCTCCCAATGGCCTCGGTGCAAATGGTGGTCTCTGCTGTGCTGGCCTGTCTGAAGGTCTCCCCATAGTATTCTGTGGTCCTCCCCGATTAGGACAATTTCGGGCCAAGTGCCCATGTTTCCCACACTCATAACAAGCAGAGCATACTTTCACTGAATGGGGTCCCCCGCACAGAAAACACTTAACCTTCTCAAAATTGCTTGCCTGAGACTGTCCCCTATGAGACGGAGCATTACTCCCACGACCACCCCTTCCACGAGCATCTTGCCACCTACCACCGAATCTGGAAGATGATGAGTTTCCCTTTGGCTTAAAATGGTCGCCCCTTGGTTTCAAGTTTTCAGAGGTCGGCCTCTGTGATGGTGCTGGAGGCGGTGCCACAGTCGGATATGCACCCACTCCTAATTCTGCCAATTCAGCTCGTGCTAGGGCGTCATCAAAACAAGTAGGGCCATAAGTGATCACCCTATCATACAACTCCGGCCTCAAGCCTTTCATAAAATTCCTCATCTTTGCTTGGGTGCTAGAGGCGATATGAGGCACATATCTGAGTAAAGAACAGTACTGGAGGGCATAGTCAGACACCGGCATAGTACCTTGCCTCAAGCTATTGAATTCATCCTCTTTAGCCTGCCGTGCAGCTGCTGAGAAGTACCAGGTCAGAAATCGAGTCCTAAACAGCTTCCAGTTTATTTCCTGACCCTGAGCTTCTTGTTCAATCACTGTGGTCTTCCACCACATCAACGCCTTTTTGGCCAATTGAAATTCTGCTAGCCGTATCCAAGCTGTCTTTGCGCATGGGGCAGCTACAAATATCTGCTCCAACCTCTCTAGCCATTCCTCAGCCTTCTCCCCTGTTTCAGTCCCTTCAAAAGTCGGGGGCCGATAAGCTAGAAATTGCGTCAAACTCAGTTCTCCCGGCAATAGCTGTTGTTCAGACGGCTCTTCGCCCAAGGCTGGCGGCGGTAGGGGATTTGTATGTCTAGCACTAGCATTTACACTTATAGCATCACCAACATCGACATTTGCTGCCATACTGCAACACAAGGGTTAACAACAATATACAAAACAGTTCACATAATACATCGTTAGAAAACCATAACACGTTAGCATAACAGTCACATGCTTCATATGCGCGCAACATATTTAAAAGTAGACGCCTAGTCAACTCATTGCTAAGGCTACCCTTCACTCGTTCCCGGGTTCTCTAACCACTGCTCTGATACCACTAATGTAAGGACCCTAGTTCCTTAACGGTGAAATCAAGATATAAATATGGCTAAACATGTAATAGAGACATCTTAGAGTTCTGGTTGTTATGTGAGCTCAATATAATTACAGGCCAAAAAATAAAACTTCAGTAGTTAGTTAATTACATTCCCAAATGAATGATAAGACTAACAAAAATCCTGTAATCTAACTTCTTTCAAGTCTCTTTCAGCTCACAGTTCAACCCAACCCTGAGCCCCTTTTTGTCCAAAAGCGTACCTACAGGAACAACTCACCATGAGCATATAAATATCACCATTTAATCACAATTCAACTTAACAAAATAATTAAGCGCATGCGGCAAATAATAGATATGCTCCTTGATCACCACATTAGCACATTTCACTGTTGTTCCTGTTTCACAAATTTATGCACAAAATCATTAGTTCAAGACATAATGATCGATAACGCGTTTCCAATTATATCCACAATATTTCACATTAATCACTAGAATTGTGACTGTTCCGGTCCCAATACAACAGCGGAATTTTAGGACCCCTCGCTTCGACATATAGCGGCATCATATGATATCCCTCGCTTCGACAATGACAGCGGCATGTTACTTCGCTTAGACATGACAGCGGCAAATATCATACTACCATCGCTTCATATGACAGCGGCAAGTACCTCCCTCGCTCGGAGATAAAGGCTACCGGAACATTCATCAATTCTACCACAATAATCAAACACATTTCATTCTATTCCAATATCATGATGTAACACTATCATTTCACATATTCCATCACATATATGGATACACTATTCACAATATGCATCATTAAAGTTGCAATACGATTTACCGCCCGATGCTCGTACGTCTCACTACGTACCTTGGTTTCAAAAGTGGAGAAGTTGTATAACTTTATCTCCTCGATGTAGTTGGCACCTGGGATGGTTCTACACAACCATACAAATCAATATTAGAAGCTAAACAATAGCCAAATACCAAAAATTTAACAAAATTCAACATTTTTCAAAATTCCTCAGCTGGCGATCGATCGCTCCACTGAGGCGATCGATCGCCTCAAATTTTCCTTCGCGGCGATCGATCGCTTCAAACATGGCGATCGATCGCCTAACCCTTGGTTTGGCTACTACCTCTCGGAGATCGGTCGCCTCATTTTAGGCGATCGATCGCCTGCCCTGCGAGAAGCCCACTGCCATTAGGCGATCGGTCGCCTCTTTTCAGGCGATCGATCGCCTCGCACAGGCACACGTTTTCCACCATTTTTACACCAAAAATTCCTTCCCAACTTCCACAACACTTATACCAACAAACCCAAAACACAAAAACACTTTAAACCTTCAATATACATCACAAAACAACCCCAAAATCCCACACCCAACCACAAAACATACCAACCCAAATAAACCCATTTTCATACTCCAAACCACCACCCAAAATCACAATAAACCTCACAAAACAACAAGGGATGATATATATATACATCCTAGGCCCCAAATCTTACCAAGAAATCACAAGAATCAAGTTTTGCAAGAACTTCTCTTCCACCTTGGAGTCCCACTCGAAAATGAGAGGAGGAGGGTAGGGTTTGAAAGTGTTGGGGGTTGAATAATGTGAGGGGGGTAAGGATGATATGAGGTTATAGTGGGTTATGAGAGCTAATTAAATTTTACACCCCACTTCCTAACATGATGCAAATTATGCCCAACATTGTATTTTAGACACATTTCACCACAATGCGCCAAATACCAATTAAATGCACGTTTCACAAAAATAAATGACTACTTGCACATGTAAGCCATTAAAACACCCGATTACCCAACATGCATAACGTGCACCCTGAAATGCTCTACCAGCCCACATGACCAAGCATTTCCACATGGCAATTAATTCTAACACATAAGGCAATTACCATTATAATTAATCATAATTAATCATACTAACATAATTTATGCCTTAAACACAATTAACCATTTCGGGGACGTCACAAAGATGCTCAAGACAAATCATCAAGTTCACAACAATTATCACTATTCAACATGCAATCCACAAGACCATGACTCATTGTGCTCAAAGTATTCCTCATTCTTGACATGCTAACTCAAATTAGGATATTCATTTACAAGTTCAATCACAAATCAAGTTCATATGCATAGTGAGATCAAAATCCTCATTGAATAGTCACTACTATAATTCATTCTTTTCTCAAGTTTGAACTCATAAAAAAAAAATTTAGCTAATAATAATCGGACGATTCAAGTGTCATTTAAGCACACAACATGTGGTTAAAACAAGTAAAACATGCAAGCTACTACTCCCCCAAACTTAAATCAAACATTGCCCTCAATGTTTAAAAGAATCAAAAGGGAAACAGTGAACTCCCCTGATCAAGACGCTTGCATGAGTGTTGAGGAAGATTTGCTTTTGAAAGCTCCACTGTTGTAGGGGTTCATCGCTCCAACCAAGTACCTAGCAAGAGAAGAATGCATATGGTAAAATATTCGACTTGAGAGATAAACAAAACTAAAATGAAAACTGAAAAATAAAACAAAACTAAATAACAAAAGGATACGCTTGGATTGCCTCCCAAGAAGCGCTGATTTTTGGTCTTCGGCTTGACCATCAGAAGCAACCATCAAAGAGCGGCTGCCGCCCATAGTAAGTATCGTATGATACCACTAATGGGTCTTCATTCAGTATGCCCTCAAGATTGGCAAGATTGTAACGGTGTAAGCTCGTCGCTCCAACAACTTTCTTCATGAAATAGTAGGCATGAGAGAATGATTCTTGACTTGGCTTCATATCTTGGAGGATGTTGTGCGGTGAAGCTGGCATCGATGGGAAATATGGATCCACATATGGTATAGAACATGTCTCCATCGATGGGCTCAAATCAGAATCTTCGAAAGTCTCTTCCTTCTCCAACATCACACTTGACTCATCTTCACATGGGAACTCCTCGGATGACATCTCTGAAGTAGTCTCTCTCTTGAAGAGGCTCAAGTTCCCTCGACTCTTCCACACTAGTAGGATCACTCCCCAAACTTGGTTGATTGAGTGATCGTCATCATATAACCAAACTCGATTCGTCGCCTCTTGATTTGTAGCCCTCATCTCTTCCTCTTGGCAACTAGTTGAAATTGTTTCCATGAGGACCGCCATTTGCTGCTCCAGGTGACGCATAGAGTTGGTTTGGCACTCCAAACTGTTCTCGGTTGATGCCAAGAATCTTACTAAGGTATCCTCTAACTGAGTCGTGAGATCTGCAGAACTATCTCTACTCTCTTCGTGAAGCTTCGGTGGGTATTGGTGACTCCAACCTTGTAGTGAAGGATCACAATGCCAGTGAAGATCGAAGTCCGCCATATCATTGAACAGGTGCACCACACTGTTCTCATCTCTATCAACCAGGGGACTCCCAGTCACCAGTGCTCCGCTCAATACCCATTCTCGTGTCTGTGCATCCAACCCGTTGAAGAAATATTGCAAGAGAGTATAGTACGAAAAGTTGTGATACCGGAATGTGTTGGCCAATTCATTGAATCTCTCCCAAACAGCGTAGAACGGCTCGGAATGTTGTTGGGCAAAGCTTGTGAAGGCTTGTTGATGTAGCATCTCCAAGTACCTCACAAGACAAACAAAACAAATAAATATATATAATTTTTTTTTCAAAATAAATAAACAAAAATGGTTAAATTACAGTCAAAGAACCTAGTATGATATTACTAAAGTTAGTCCCCGACAACGACGCCAAAAACTTGATCGCTTATTTTTTAAACAATTATTTCCAATCTAGCGATTTTAGACCGCAAGTGCACGGCGTCAAGTTTTAGTATAGATAGGAAGATACAAATTGTCGAACCCACAGGGACTAACAAGCAAGTACCAAATAAGATGTCTTTTAACTATATTTAACCTACGATAATTAATTAATAATTAACAACTAATTAATTAATATAAACTACTAATCCAACCAAGTCAATAAAAGTAAACGAGAAAAATCCACTAGAGAAGATTATCGAGACTTTGGCTCACCAATGCAATTCCCTACAATTCTCGATTGAATATTCAAATATTTCTAAGGTGACGAGTTCTCCAAATTTATCTAATATACTCTCTCGAGCTATATTAAACCTAATATCAAATTGCAGTAAGTCACTCTCGTGCACTCATTGAACAACTCGATATTGCATAAGATCCATGAAAACTCCTAGCTTTCAATTACTAGATATCTATGGCTATCACGCATGTATTTGACGTCATCTCTCGATCTCGGTCTGAAATCCATGGTATGAGTTATTAATTCAGTATCATAACATCATCTCTCGATCTCAATTACGATACTAACATCATTCAAAGGTGATCAATCCTCTAAAAACATGAAGAACATAAAACATACGCAAAGAACTATAAGAATTCAATCATTAAATCATCAAATCGAAGGTTCATAACAAAGGATTCGCCTAGCCTCGATAAATAAACTTAGTTCATACTCATAAATAAATACCAATACTCAAACATGTCTTGCAACAATCCAAGCATGATAAAATCAAAACAAAACAAAACTAAAGTTTAAAGGAAGAATAAACTCCCATCGTCGACTCCGGTTGTAGATACTCGCTCCTTCTCTTGCTTCCTTCTCGATCTCCTCTTTAATCGCCTTGTTGGGTTGTTCCAATTCCTAGGATGAATAGGTGAAGATGGATGAAGGTGATATGGAGTATGGAGGTGTGGAGGCTATTCCTAGGGTTCAAAATCTGATATGGGTTGTAATTTTCATGTATAATATATAGGGGAAGGAATCAAGGACTTCCTTGTTGGACACAAACTCTATAAGGAAATTATTTTACTGAAAATTCCTTCCGCCGATCGATCGATCTTCACAGTAAGAATTTCGTGGCTTTTTCAGCCTTTCTTGATCGATCGGAAATGCTTGCTCGATCGATCGGCAAGACCAGAAAGTTTTCGTCGCCTTTTGCAGCTTCTGGCGAGTTTCGTATTTTGGCCGTAACTTTCCCATACAAACTCCAATTTGATGAATCAGCTGTCCTCGCGAAGATAATAGAAAGTTCTACAACATTTATATGGACCACATTTCCAAAACTTGGCTCGAACAAATAGTAATTTGAGGAGAAAGGAGCAATATGTGTCTTAGATTCTGGTTTTTTCCTCTTTTCTTCAACTTTATTCATTCTTTCATCATTTTAGCTTGATTTCTTCACCTTTCCCTACATTTCAACATTGATTCCTGAAATAGAGAAATATATACCATAAACCGTAAAATAATCCAAGAATCAACACGAAAACATATAAGTATCATAGCATAAAAACGCGTAATATTCAACCCTATCAACTCCCCCAAACTTATCACTTAATCGTCCTCGATTAAGCATTAAAATCACAAGGTAGAGTTCATTCTGATACTTGAAACAATTATTTCATGACTTATTTTATTCTCAGAAATCTCATGCACATATACAAAAGTTGACAAGGTATGTTTTCTCCTAAATCAAGTAACACATCTCAAAATCGGAACGTGTGTGTGCTATAGTCAATCTTAAGTTTCATGCACATATTCAAGATCAAATCATGTTAATCAACTCAAAGTCGAGATTATCATCAAGCACCCCATAAGCATATTTTCTAACAACTTCTCCACTAATGATAGTTACTCCCTAGACTTGGATCAAAAGGACTTTTTAAGCTTGTAATGTAAGGCCTTTGGTGTTGGATTCAAAGAAAAGATAGGATACGCGCAAAGAAGAGAGTATAATAATTTACAGTTCAAATTTTTCGCACACATCGAGCTCCTCTTCTTTTTCTTTTATAGCCTTGGCCACTTTGGGTCTTATATGCTTATTTTTTTCTTTTCAAGGCTCTGTCTATTTTTTTCTCATTCATCAATATTTTTCAATAAGCTCATCAGGATATAACAATTTACGTGCATCGAATGGAATTCATTATACTCTCTTAGGGTAAGGATAACTTTTTCATTTAGGCTCAAATAAGGGTAAGTATAATGAGTTTGCCAAGAATGTCGAATGGGGTCTAATTATATGCAATGTATATACCATTCTTTTTTCAATAAAGCTCAAATGGGACACTAGGGATTGTTATAGACTAGGTAAGCTTGAAAGGCTCAAACGTGTCAAAGATCGCCTAGATCATTTCCAAGTCGAGTTTGTAACTATAAAATTTCGCCTCAAAGTGTTATCATCAAATAAGTTCTAGGATAACTCTAAGATGCTCAAGACAAATCATCAAGTTCACAACAATTATCACTATTCAACATGCAATCCACAAGACCATGACTCATTGTGCTCAAAGTATTCCTCATTCTTGACATGCTAACTCAAATTAGGATATTCATTTACAAGTTCAATCACAAATCAAGTTCATATGCATAGTGAGATCAAAATCCTCATTGAATAGTCACTACTATAATTTATTCTTTTCTCAAGTTTGAACTCATAAAAAAATAATTTAGCTAATAATAATCGGACGATTCAAGTGTCATTTAAGCACACAACATGTGGTTAAAACAAGTAAAACATGCAAGCTACTACTCCCCCAAACTTAAATCAAACATTGCCCTCAATGTTTAAAAGAATCAAAAGGGAAACAGTGAACTCCCCTGATCAAGACGCTTGCATGAGGGTTGAGGAAGATTTGCTTTTGAAAGCTCCACTGTTGTAGGGGTTCATCGTTCCAACCAAGTACCTAGCAAGAGAAGAATGCATATGGTAAAATATTCAACTTGAGAGATAAAAAAAACTAAAATGAAAACTGAAAAATAAAACAAAACTAAATAACAAAAGGATACGCTTGGATTGCCTCCCAAGAAGCGCTGATTTTTGGTCTTCGGCTTGACCATCAGAAGCAACCATCAAAGAGCGGCTGCCGCCCATAGTAAGTATCGTATGATACCACTAATGGGTCTTCATTCAGTATGCCCTCAAGATTGGCAAGATTGTAACGGTGTAAGCTCGTTGCTCCAACAACTTTCTTCATGAAATAGTAGGCATGAGAGAATGATTCTTGACTTGGCTTCATATCTTGGAGGATGTTGTGCGGTGAAGCTGGCATCGATGGGAAATATGGATCCACATATGGTATAGAACATGTCTCCATCGATGGGCTCAAATCAGAATCTTCGAAAGTCTCTTCCTTCTCCAACATCACACTTGACTCATCTTCACATGGGAACTCCTCGGATGACATCTCTGAAGTAGTCTCTCTCTTGAAGAGGCTCAAGTTCCCTCGACTCTTCCACACTAGTAGGATCACTCCCCCAAACTTGGTTGATTGAGTGATCGTCATCATATAACCAAACTCGATTCGTCGCCTCTTGATTTGTAGCCCTCATCTCTTCCTCTTGGCAACTAGTTGAAATTGTTTCCATGAGGACCGCCATTTGCTGCTCCAGGTGACGCATAGAGTTGGTTTGGCACTCTAAACTGTTCTCGGTTGATGCCAAGAATCTTACTAAGGTATCCTCTAACTGAGTCGTGAGATCTGCAGAACTATCTCTACTCTCTTCGTGAAGCTTCGGTGGGTATTGATGACTCCAACCTTGTAGTGAAGGATCACAATGCCAGTGAAGATCGAAGTCCGCCATATCATTGAACAGGTGCACCACACTGTTCTCATCTCTATCAACCAGGGGACTCCCAGTCACCAGTGCTCCGGTCAATACCCATTCTCGTGTCTGTGCATCCAACCCGTTGAAGAAATATTGCAAGAGAGTATAGTACGAAAAGTTGTGATACCGGAATGTGTTGGCCAATTCATTGAATCTCTCCCAAACAGCGTAGAACGGCTCGGAATGTTGTTGGGCAAAGCTTGTGAAGGCTTGTTGATGTAGCATCTCCAAGTACCTCACAAGACAAACAAAACAAATAAATATATATAATTTTTTTTTTCAAAATAAATAAACAAAAATGGTTAAATTACAGTCAAAGAACCTAGTATGATATTACTAAAGTTAGTCCCCAGCAACGGCGCCAAAAACTTGATCGCTTATTTTTTAAACAATTATTTCCAATCTAGCGATTTTAGACCGCAAGTGCACGGTGTCAAGTTTTAGTATAGATAGGAAGATACAAATTGTCGAACCCACAGGGACTAACAAGCAAGTACCAAATAAAATGTCTTTTAACTATATTTAACCTACGATAATTAATTAATAATTAACAACTAATTAATTAATATAAACTACTAATCCAACCAAGTCAATAAAAGTAAACGAGAAAAATCCACTAGAGAAGATTATCGAGACTTTGGCTCACCAATGCAATTCCCTACAATTCTCGATTGAATATTCAAATATTTCTAAGGTGACGAGTTCTCCAAATTTATCTAATATACTCTCTCGAGTTAAATTAAACCTAATATCAAATTGCAGTAAGTCACTCTCGTGCACTCATTGAACAACTCGATATTGCATAAGATCCATGAAAACTCCTAGCTTTCAATTACTAGATATCTATGGCTATCACGCATGTATTTGACGTCATCTCTCGATCTCGGTCTGAAATCCATGGTATGAGTTATTAATTCAGTATCATAAAATCATCTCTCGATCTCAATTACGATACTAACATCATTCAAAGGTGATCAATCCTCTAAAAACATGAAGAACATAAAACATACGCAAAGAACTATAAGAATTCAATCATTAAATCATCAAATCGAAGGTTCATAACAAATGGATTCCCCTAGCCTCGATAAATAAACTTAGTTCATACTCATAAATAAATACCAATACTCAAACATGTCTTGCAACAATCCAAGCATGATAAAATTAAAACAAAACTAAACTAAAGTTTAAAAGTAAGAATAAACTCCCAGCGTCGACTCCGGTTGTAGATCCTCGCTCCTTCTCTTGCTTCCTTCTCGATCGCCTCTTTAATCGCCTTGTTGGTTTGTTCCAATTCCTAGGATGAATAGGTGAAGATGGATTAAGGTGATATGGAGTATGGAGGTGTGGAGGCTATTCCTAGGGTTCAAAATCTGATATGGGTTGTAATTTTCATGTATAATATATAGGGGAAGGAATCAAGGACTTCCTTGTTGGACACAAACTCTATAAGGAAATTATTTTTCTGAAAATTCCTTCCGCCGATCGATCGAGCTTCACAGTAAGAATTTCATGGCTTTTTCAGCCTTTCTTGATCGATCGGAAATGCTTGCTCGATCGATCGGCAAGACCAGAAAGTTTTCTTCGCCTTTTGCAGCTTCTGGCGAGTTTCGTATTTTGGCCGTAACTTTCTCATACGAACTCCAAATTTGATGAATCAGCTGTCCACGCGAAGATAAGAGAAAGTTCTACAACGTTTATATGGACCACATTTCCAAAACTTGGCTCGAACAAATAGCAATTTGAGGAGAAAGTAGCAATATGTGTCTTAGATTCTGGTTTTTTCCTCTTTTCTTCAACTTTATTCATTCTTTCATCATTTTAGCTTGATTTCTTCACCTTTCACTACATTTCAACATTGATTCCTGAAATAGAGAAATATATACCATAAACCGTAAAATAATCCAAGAATCAACACGAAAACATATAAGTATCATAGCATAAAAACGCGTAATATTCAACCCTATCAACTCCCCCAAACTTATCACTTAATCGTCCTCGGTTAAGCATTAAAATCACAAGGTAGAGTTCATTCTTGATACTTGAAACAATTATTTCATGACTTATTTTATTCTCAGAAATCTCATGCACATATACAAAAGTTGACAAGGTATGTTTTCTCCTAAATCAAGTAACACATCTCAAAATCGGAACGTGTGTGTGCTATAGTCAATCTTAAGTTTCATGCACATATTCAAGATCAAATCATGTTAATCAACTCAAAGTCGAGATTATCATCAAGCACCCCATAAGCATATTTTCTAACAACTTCTCCACTAATGATAGTTACTCCCTAGACTTGGATCAAAAGGACTTTTTAAGCTTGTAATGTAAGGCCTTTGGTGTTGGATTCAAAGAAAAGATAGGATAAGCGCAAAGAAGAGAGTATAATCATTTACAGTTCAAATTTTTCGCACACATCGAGCTCCTCTTCTTTTTCTTTTATAGCCTTGGCCACTTTGGGTCTTATATGCTTATTTTTTTCTTTTCAAGGCTCTTTGTCTATTTTTTTCTCATTCATCAATATTTTTCAATAAGCTCATCAGGATATAACAATTTACGTGCATCGAATGGAATTCATTATACTCTCTTAGGGTAAGGATAACTTTTTCATTTAGGCTCAAATAAGGGTAAGTATAATGAGTTTGCCAAGAATGTCGAATGGGGTCTAATTATATGCAATGTATATACCATTCTTTTTTCAATAAAGCTCAAATGGGACACTAGGGATTGTTATAGACTAGGTAAGCTTGAAAGGCTCAAACGTGTCAAAGATCGCCTAGATCATTTCCAAGTCGAGTTTGTAACTATAAAATTTCGTCTCAAAGTGTTATCATCAAATAAGTTCTAGGATAACTCTAAGATGCTCAAGACAAATCATCAAGTTCACAACAATTATCACTATTCAACATGCAATCCACAAGACCATGACTCATTGTGCTCAAAGTATTCCTCATTCTTGACATGCTAACTCAAATTAGGATATTCATTTACAAGTTCAATCACAAATCAAGTTCATATGCATAGTGAGATCAAAATCCTCATTGAATAGTCACTACTATAATTCATTCTTTTCTCAAGTTTGAACTCATAAAAAAAATAATTTAGCTAATAATAATCGGACGATTCAAGTGTCATTTAAGCACACAACATGTGGTTAAAACAAGTAAAACATGCAAGATACTACTCCCTCAAACTTAAATCAAACATTGCCCTCAATGTTTAAAAGAATCAAAAGGGAAACAGTGAAATGATCAAGACGCTTGCATGAGGGTTGAGGAAGATTTGCTTTTGAAAGATCCACTGTTGTAGGGGTTCATCGTTCCAACCAAGTACCTAGCAAGAGAAGAATGCATATGGTAAAATATTCGACTTGAGAGATAAAAAAAACTAAAATGAAAACTGAAAAATAAACAAAACTAAATAACAAAAGGATACGCTTGGATTGCCTCCCAAGAAGCGCTGATTTTTAGTCTTCGGCTTGACCATCAGAAGCAACCATCAAAGAGCGGCTGCCGCCCATAGTAAGTATCTTATGATACCACTAATGGGTCTTCATTCAGTATGCCCTCAAGATTGGCAAGATTGTAACGGTGTAAGCTCGTCGCTCCAACAACTTTCTTCATGAAATAGTAGGCATGAGAGAATGATTCTTGACTTGGCTTCATATCTTGGAGGATGTTGTGCGGTGAAGCTGGCATCGATGGGAAATATGGATCCACATATGGTATAGAACATGTCTCCATCGATGGGCTCAAATCAGAATCTTCGAAAGTCTCTTCCTTCTCCAACATCACACTTGACTCATCTTCACATGGGAACTCCTCGGATGACATCTCTGAAGTAGTCTCTCTCTTGAAGAGGCTCAAGTTCCCTCGACTCTTCCACACTAGTAGGATCACTCCCCCAAACTTGGTTGATTGAGTGATCGTCATCATATAACCAAACTCGATTCGTCGCCTCTTGATTTGTAGCCCTCATCTCTTCCTCTTGGCAACTAGTTGAAATTGTTTCCATGAGGACCGCCATTTACTGCTCCAGGTGACGCATAGAGTTGGTTTGGCACTCCAAACTGTTCTCGGTTGATGCCAAGAATCTTACTAAGGTATCCTCTAACTGAGTCGTGAGATCTGCAGAACTATCTCTACTCTCTTCGTGAAGCTTCGGTGGGTATTGGTGACTCCAACCTTGTAGTGAAGGATCACAATGCCATTGAAGATCGAAGTCCGCCATATCATTGAACAGGTGCACCACACTGTTCTCATCTCTATCAACCAGGGGACTTCCAGTCACCAGTGCTCCGCTCAATACCCATTCTCGTGTCTGTGCATCCAACCCGTTGAAGAAATATTGCAAGAGAGTATAGTACGAAAAGTTGTGATACCGGAATGTGTTGGCCAATTCATTGAATCTCTCCCAAACAGCGTAGAACGGCTCGAAATGTTGTTGGGCAAAGCTTGTGAAGGCTTGTTTATGTAGCATCTCCAAGTACCTCACAAGACAAACAAAACAAATAAATATATATAATTTTTTTTTCAAAATAAATAAACAAAAATGGTTAAATTACAGTCAAAGAACCTAGTATGATATTACTTTAGTTAGTCCCCAGCAACGGCGCCAAAAACTTGATCGCTTATTTTTTAAACAATTATTTCCAATCTAGCGATTTTAGACCGCAAGTGCACGGTGTCAAGTTTTAGTATAGATAGGAAGATACAAATTCTCGAACCCACAGGGACTAACAAGCAAGTACCAAATAAGATGTCTTTTAACTATATTTAACCTACGATAATTAATTAATAATTAACAACTAATTAATTAAGAAATAAACTACTAATCCAACCAAGTCAATAAAAGTAAACGAGAAAAATCCACTAGAGAAGATTATCGGACTTTGGCTCACCAATGCAATTCCCTACAATTCTCGATTGAATATTCAAATATTTCTAAGGTGACGAGTTCTCCAAATTTATCTAATATACTCTCTCGAGCTATATTAAACCTAATATCAAATTGCAGTAAGTCACTCTCGTGCACTCATTGAACAACTCGATATTGCATAAGATCCATGAAAACTCCTAGCTTTCAATTACTAGATATCTATGGCTATCACGCATGTATTTGACGTCATCTCTCGATCTCGGTCTGAAATCCATGGTATGAGTTATTAATTCAGTATCATAAAATCATCTCTCGATCTCAATTACGATACTAACATCATTCAAAGGTGATCAATCCTCTAAAAGCATGAAGAACATAAAACATACGCAAAGAACTATAAGAATTCAATCATTAAATCATCAAATCGAAGGTTCATAACAAATGGATTCCCCTAGCCTCGATAAATAAACTTAGTTCATACTCATAAATAAATACCAATACTCAAACATGTCTTGCAACAATCCAAGCATGATAAAATCAAAACAAAACAAAACTAAAGTTTAAAGGAAGAATAAACTCCCATCGTCGACTCCGGTTGTAGATACTCGCTCCTTCTCTTGCTTCCTTCTCGATCTCCTCTTTAATCGCCTTGTTGGGTTGTTCCAATTCCTAGGATGAATAGGTGAAGATGGATGAAGGTGATATGGATTATGGAGGTGTGGAGGATAATCCTAGGGTTCAAAATCTGATATGGGTTGTAATTTTCGTGTATAATATATAGGGGAAGGAATCAAGGACTTCCTTGTTGGACACAAACTCTATAAGGAAGTTATTTTTCTGAAAATTCCTTCCGCCGATCGATCGAGCTTCATAGTAAGAATTTCGTGGCTTTTTCAGCCTTTCTCGATCGATCGGAAATGCTTGCTCGATCGATCGGCAAGACCAGAAAGTTTTCTTCGCCTTTTGCAGCTTCTGGCGAGTTTCGTATTTTGGCCGTAACTTTTCATACAAACTCCTAATTTGATGAATCAGCTGTCCACGCGAAGATAAGAGAAAGTTCTACAACGTTTTTATGGAGCATATTTCCAAGACTTGGCTCGAACATATAGTAATCTGAGGAGAAAGGAACAACATGTGTCTTGGATTCTGGTTTTTTTCTCTTTTCTTCAACTTTATTCAATCTTTCATCATTTTAGCTTGATTTCTTCACATTTCCCTACATTTCAACATTGATTCCTGAAATAGAGAAATATATACCATAAACTGTAAAATAATCCAATAATCAAACATATAAGTATCATAGCATAAAAACGCGTAATATTCAACCCTATCAGTCCTTGCTCAATCACGAAGCCATCCTAATCAATTAGGACTTATTCCACACCCTCAGAGTGGGTGTGACCATGCCTACCACATATCACAATAACAAGCGAGTAGTTTCCTCAATGTCTACTCTTACCACCAATCACTCGGTGTAAGGACCATAGTTCCTTAAGTACGGATTAAAGGCATAATAGGGCTAATATAAATTATCAGAGTAAAATGATCGTGTTGAGATTATGAGCTTTAAGAACTACATGCCAAAAGTAAGGACTATCAATGGATTAATTACATTCCAAATCAAATGAATGTTATCAACTATAGCTTTACACTACTCCTAGAGTAGACACTATCCAAAAGTAATCCCGTCCTTCAATTCCCAAAAGTGTTCTTCACAAGCTCACTGCCTCAACCCGCCTTAGCCCCCTTCATATCATGCCAAAAAATGTACCTACAAGGACAACCCCCAAACATGAGCAATAATATCATTCATATTCAACACAATATGAATATAAGGCGTAAATGCATAAATCACAATAAAACACTTCCTGTTTTTCCCATGCATTTTAAACGCTTCCAGTTTGGTTGTCCCTGTACCATAACTCATGAGTATAATCAATAGATTATTTAATGGTCTACACATGTCATGACATAATACCATTTCATCATCACCAAATACCAATCACCAATCCGTAGTCTGTTCATCACAATGTATTTTAATGCCCTCGCTCATTTACATATAGGCGGCATAGAATAACCTCACTTCAATGGACATGCGGCGCTCCCACCCCTCGCTTCACATTGAGCGGCAAATATTCTTTCCTCGCCTCATATGATAACCACGCTTAAATGCGACATGCGGCGCTCCCACCCCTCGCTTCACATTTAGCGGCAACAAAAACAAATAGCGGCAAGCATTAAAATCATCAAAGGATGACCACGACTCATGGGATGTGCACCAATAACCATCGTATGCATATACAATCATCATGCATAATTCAACATGTATTTGCATCCACAATGCATAATTCCATATATACTCGCATCCACAATGCATAAACAATGAGTATATTAGATACATGTACCGTTGGGTGCCCGTACGTCTTCTACGTACCTTTCCAAAAGTGGAGTTGATATGGCTTCACTTCCTTGGTTGCGTCGCCACCTGGGATGGTTCTACACAATCACACAACCCCATATTAGAAGCCAAATAATAGTCAAATACCAAAAATTCGTCAAAAGAATTCATTTTTCAAAATTCCACTGCTGGCGATCAATCGCTTCGCTGAGGCGATCGATCGCCTCAAATTATGCTTCGCGGCGTTCGATCGCACCAAACATGGCGATCGATAGCCTACCTCATATTTTGGACACTGCCCCTCGGCGATCGATCGCGCCATTTCAGGCGATCGATCGCCTACTCTGTGATTTTGGTACTGCTTGTTGGCGATCGGTCGCCTCATTTCAGGCGGTCGATCGCCTCGCACAGACTCGCGATTTCCACCATTAATGCACACCAAAACCCTTCTAACTCATACCAATATTCCTCCCACCAACCCAACAACATAAAAACACAATAAATCTACAAAATACACCTCAAGCAACACAAAAATCCAACCCCAACCAAAATGATACCAATCCAAAATAACCCACTTCCAAAACCCCTTAAAACTATTTCAAATCCAATCCAAACACAACAAAAATGACATGGAGGCATCCATACCTCTTGGGACCTCAAATCTCCCAATAAACTTCACAAATCAACTTTTTGGAAGGATTCCTCTCCACCTTTTTGCACAAAAACGAAAATGAAGAGGGAAAAGGGTTTGGAGGAGAAATTGGGAAAGTAAAGTGATGGGTGTAGAGGGGTTGGGGTATAAAGGGGTTGTTATAAAATAAAATGCATTCCACAATACCATGGTGTATAAAACACCCCGACATGATATTTTAAAAACATTACATCACAATGCTCCACAATCTCAAATAAATGCATGTTTCACCAATAAATGACTACCAACACATGTAAGTCATTAAAACACCCAATTATCCAACGTGCATCACATGCACCCTGAAATACATTCCCGGTCACGCCTACCATGTGACTAAGCATCCCAACATGATAAACAAATCCAGCACATAATTAATTACCACCATAATTAATCATATAAACACAATTTATGCCCAAATTGCAATCAATTATTTCGGGGATATCACACTCGGCCTTAGCCATCCCAACGAGTATACCCAAAGGTACCACTACTTGTAAAATATTTACCTCAAATATGTGATGCGGTACACTTCCTGCACGATGCACCCAATAATTCCTCGAGCAACCTGCTCGGCATAATGGTCTCGTCAACTAGTGACCCAGACACTATCATGTGATCGCCATCGGCACCCAAACCATACGACTAAATACACATACATAAATGTATTATTCATCAAAATGACGCTACGCGTCTACATAGACATCCACTATGACATTCAAAATAACATCGTCAACTCATGTCGGTATATGTCGATACATGACATACATAGTCTCATCGTCAAACACATGACGGCATAAGTAAATCAACGCATGATATTCATAATAATGCTAAATAAACAGTAATATGCCATACCTCCTCGCTAACATCGTCCAACAGTGGTACGCAATCAGTACCCATCACTCGTAGGCGGCATAATCCAGTGCTACGCACATAGCGGTATAACCCATCGCTATAGAATCAGCGGTATGATCCCTCGTCATAGATTCAGCGGCATAAAACATCGCTATAGATATCCGGCGGTATGAACCATCGTCATAGATGTAGCGGAATGACCCGTCGCTATGTAGTATCCGGCGGCATGAACCATCGCCAACAGAATAGCGGAATAAACCATCGCTATAAATATCCGGTGGCACGAACCATCGCCAATAGAATACCCGACGGCATGAACCATCGCCAATAGAATACACGGCAGCATGAACCATCGCCAATAGAATAGCGGAATAAACCATCGCTATGAATACATGGCGGTTTGAACCATCGCCAATAGAATAGCGGAATGAACCGTCGCTATATAATACCTGGCGGCATAAACCATCGCCAATAGAATAGCGGAATGAACCGTCGCTATATAATACCTGGCGGCATGAACCATCGCCAATAGAATAGCCGATCCCTAGTCTTGTTGTGGTAGTGTATTTTAATGCACCTCGCTTGTCATGACAGCAGCACTAATATCCCTCGATTCAACATATTAGCGGCATCGAATAACCTCGCGCAAATGCGACATGCGGCAAGTATTCTATCATCGCTTCAAGTGACAGTGGCAAAGCATTTAAAATCATCACTCATCCATAACAACGACTCATGGGATATTCAGCAAGTATTCCATCCATACCTGCAACACAATGCATATTCCATATCCCAACATACATCATCATGAGTGTATTTTAATGCACCTCGCTTGTCATGGCAGCGGCAAGTATTATATCATCGCTTCAAGTGACAGCGGCAAAGCATTAAAATCATCACCCCAATATATACAACCACAATTAGTGTACTTTAATGCACCTCGCTTGTCATGACAGCGGCAAGTATTATATCATCGCTTCAAGTGACAGCGGCAAAGCATTAAAATCATCACTCCTACATATACATGTTACCACAATGCATAATCCATGATGTATATAAAATGCAGGTCACCGTCTCGTGCCTTTCAATCCTGGTCTCAGCCTTTCGTGCAATAGCGTCCCTACATGAACAATCCCAAACCATGAGCATATGATATTCCATATTCACCACAATATGATTATAATGAGTAAATGCATACACTATGAGTACAAGGTACTTCCTGTGTCCCAATGCATTTCAAAATGCTCCATTTGGTTGTCCCTGTGTCACAACTCACAATCATAATCAACAGGTTATATTATGATTCCATAGATGTCATGACATATAATTGTTCCACTATGATCACATATCACAAATGCACATAAGCAAAATAGTTGTGTCACACAACACTAACTACTATCATGCATAAATATGTGCTACCCATCCCTATCAGCATGTTCCAGGCCCTCAACAGCCCCAAAGAGCTAACCATTGCTCTGATACCACTAATGTAAGGGCCCACGTGCCCTTAACCCATTATTAGTGTATTACTCCATGCCATTAGTGCATACAATCATACATGTAGGGAGAAACCACTTGTTATCATAGCCAATCATGTGTATAATAAATTTCCGTTACATTATTCCATATAATGTCAAGTCTCCCCTAAACATTGTCCACATACATATCATGCACCAATATAATACACTACCATGTTCTCAATTCATTTAGCAATTCAATAAATAATTTCATGCTACTCATAAATGAAGAGAGAAAGGCCCTTGCCTTTTTTTACATACCATGTACACGTAATAGTGCTCACATGCGAGCATCAATAGGTATGTGTGCATCAAATGTATAAAATACGGTGCTCGATACCGTCACTGGTACTTCGATCCCTGGAATCACCTCCATTCCATAGCTCGAGCTCAACTCCAAGCCATCGATGTACCTAATCACCTGCCCCAATAGAGACAGCCCCCACACGGGGTGAGCATACCAATATCCAAATCCAATAATCACAATAATACAATTCATAATTTACAACAATGTAAATGCTATGAAATACAAAATGTGCTCCCTTGATGGTATCATCCTCATCCGGGATTCCCTGTACTCTCCCTGTTCTCAAAACAACTGAAACCATCAAATTCCCAAATGCCAGTTAATCATTACATTGATTAACAAATCCATTTTCTATATAACGATAGCATAAACAATAATACCAATCATTAAACCGTGATTACAATTATTCCATATATCTCATTTATGGTTCCATAGTTCTATTTCATTGCTCGCTCTACAATAGCGGCATTTCGTTCTCACGCATGCTCAACAGCAGTGACGTCACAACCGATGTCCGCTCAAAGGCGACCACATCCCATACATTGCTCACTCAAAGGCAGCACCATATAATTCTCGATGCATATATATCCATTTGTAGCAATTATCGTAAACCCTGCATCTCAATATCCAATTATTGCTAATACCATATATCATGCATTTCCATACACATTCATTGCAATACAGTGTACCAAGAACTCAATAATTGCAATTATATTAAAGGGCTATGCTCGTACGTCATACGCACCTTATAATTCCGTAGTTCGAATCCAAACATTGCCTCAGTCCCGAGGTCTGATGGAGGAATGTGCTAAACACAATTCAATAACTCATAATCAATGAGTAATCCCAAATTCATATGCACAAGCATGAAATCCGACCCCAATCATCCCAACATGATGATTAAATAGTAAATGATCGATAATCGCTCCCCAAAACCCGAGGGAGGCCCCAAAATCAATTTTCCAAAATCGCCCTACCGATCGATCGGTCACCCTTATTGATCGATCGGTAACTGTTCATAAAATCAATTTAAGCTACGGCTTTGCACCGGTCGATCGGTCCAAGCTACCGATCGATCGCTAGCCACCCACCGATCAATCGGTCGCTCTTACCGATCGATCGCTAAAGACCGAAATAAACACCCATCGCTACGCACATGCACCGATCGATCGGTCCAAGCCACCGATCGATCAGTCGCTGTGCGAACCCGAAAATCACCATTTTAAAAGCTTGAAAACCTCTACCAATCATACCCAAACTTCCTCAAACTCGAAAATAACCACATACTAGCACCCTAGTACACTCAACAAGGGTTATAATCCATTTAAACACAAAACCCAAAAGATTTCAAGATTTTACAAAAATCTCCCAAAACCCTAAACTCAACCATTTAGCACAAAACCAATATCAAATCGAAGCTAAAGGTGAGGAGAATAAGATTACCAGCCTTTCTTCAAGAAATCAAGCTCCCAAGAGGAGAAGAGGGGAAGGGTTTGGGGTGAGGGGAAAGAGGCGTGAGGGAGAGGAGAGGGAAATGATTCCGTAATGACGGAATACTAAGTCCATTTGTTATATATAGCACTCAGGCACCAAGATAATCACCACGATGAGAATACAATCTCAACCCTGGATCCAACGACTCCAAAAACATGATTTAAAATCCCTGGGAGTCCCAAAACCGCAATTAATACACAATTGCCACAATTAAAATCCATTAAGGATTATTTCTACACCGGGATTAACACCAATAATTCTCAGGTATCACAGACAGTTTTCTCCAAGATGGCCTTGATTTCTCGATGAGAGACCTCGGCTTGTCCACTTGTTTGAGGATGGTAGGCAGTGGAGACTTTGTGTGTTACATGATATTTCTTTAGCAAACTTTCTGTGATGCCCCGAAATTAATTAATTGCAATCTGGGCATTAATTATGTTTATATGATGAATTATGTTGATAATTGATTTATGTGGTGGAAATTAATTATCATGTTGGGAAATGAGGTGTTAACATGATTTAATTGTATTGGTTGTTAATTATGAGGAAAATATGGATTTAGTGGAAGTTTGTTGCATGTTGGTAAAATGCTTTTAAAATACCATGTTGGGGTATTTTATACATCATGTTAATTTTGGGGTTCAATTTTAATTAACTTTATAACCCCTTTTCCCACTATACCCACCTCACTTTACCCTCACTTTTAAATCCCCAATTTCACTCTCAAACCCTAACCCACCTCTCATTTTCGATTTTGAGCAAAAAGAGGAAGAAGAAATCTTCTCAAAACTTTTGTTTGTGGGATTTTTGTTAAGATTTGGAGCCTTCAAGAGGTATGAAACCCTTCCTAAAGTTTTAATGATGTTTAGTTTTGAAATGGGTTAGCATTTTGAGTTTTTATGTGGGTTTGTTTTGAGTATGTGTTATATGTTGTTGGGGTATGATTTTTGAAGTGTTTTATGTGGGTTTTAGTGAGTTATGATGATGTTTGTGTTGTTGGAAAGTTTGGGTTTGAAGGGTATGAGATTGAGCTTGAAAAATGCTCAAAAATGGTGAAGAATCGTGCACCAGCAGGTGGCGATCGATCGCCATATATGAGGCGATCGATCGCCGAAGGCCAGTAGCAAAAAATTGCAGGCGATCGATCGCCATATTCGAAGCGATCGATCTCTGCGAGGCAAAAATTCAGGCGATCGATCGCCTCGTGCAGCGATCGATCGCCAGCTGGTTAAAAATGGCAAATGATATTTTTTGTTGAATTTTTGGTATTTGGCTATTGTTTAGCTTCTAATAATGATTTGTATGGTTGTGTAGAACCATCCCAGGTATCAAAAACATGAAGGAGATAAAGTTCTCCAACTTCTCCACTTTTGGGAATTAAGGTACGTAAGAAACGTAAGGGCATCGGACGGTAAAACACATTCCTATACTATGACTACGCAATGATTGCATAAGTATTTACGATGTTTATGATGATGATTATGATAAGTAAGTTTATGATGATGATGTTTATGATGAGTAAAGATGATATGATGTTTATGAGGAAGTTTATGATAAGATGATGATGTTTATAAGATGATGATGTTCACAAGATGATGATGTTTACAAGATGATGAAGTTTATAAGATGATGATGTTTATGATATGATGATGATGATGTATGTTTAACTATGTTATTTAGAATGGTAGAGTGTTCTGGTAGTTGTTATGGGAAAGTGAGGAAGGTACTTACCGCTAACATTGCTAGCGAGGAGATACATCCGCTATCAAGGTGTAGCGAGGGGTATCACAATACCGCTATATGTCGAAGCGAGGGGGCCAATTGTTCCGCGGACATAACAAGACCAGAAGCATCCCCATTTCTAAATAACATTGTTGATTATGAGCATATATGTGAAGTATGATTTTATTCATTTATGTCAAGAACTAATGATTATATGCATGACTATGAAACAGGGACAACCAAAGTGGGTTAATGCGATTAACCAGGAAGTATATGTTACGATTATTTTCATCCATTTATTTATATGCCATTACCTTATTATGTTAAGTAATGATGTACATGCTCATGATGGGTTGTTCTTGTAGGTACACTTTTGGACTGAAGGGCTAAGGGTCGGGTTGAGGCAGTGAGCTAAAAGGAGCATGAAAGAATATAGGATATAGGATTTTTGATAGTCTCTACTCTAGGAGTAGTGTAAACCTATGATGTTAGCATTCGTTTTTGGGAATGTAATTATTAAGTTTTGAAATTTTATTTCTGGCCTGTAATTCTATTAGCTCAAAGCTACAACCGGAACCCTAAGATGTTATTAATGCATGTTTAGTCCATATTACGTGATTATGATGATGTTAAGGTAGGAAGATGATAGGTTTAGATATTACGTGTTTTTAGCTGTTATTTTTTACCGTTTTTCATACTTTTTCCTGGATGAAATTGCGCTTTTTGGTATTTATTTGCTTGTTTCAGGAAAATAGGTCGGAAATGGTAGAAATGAGCTAAAATGAAGAAAACGGGTGAAATCGAGGCGAAAAAGAGAAAAAGTGAAGAATTCGGATTTTTTAAGGCACCGATCGATCGAGAATATTTCTCGATCGATCGATCCGGGCAGAGAGTTCAGCAGCAATTTTATCGAAGTGTCGATCGATCGGAACCCAAAATCTCGATCGATCGATCGATGCAGAGAGTTTTAAATGCTGAAGTGAACAGTGCACCGATCGATCGGAAAATCTTTTCGATCGATCGATACGCAAAATTTAAAAATCTTATCTTCCATATTTGAATGATTCTCAGTGGTTTAAAGGGGAAATCTTTTCCATATCAAGAGAGATCATATAAGAGAGCTTGATAGGCCGATTTTTATCGAAGAGGAACCCTAGCCGCCGCCGAGAAGAACCCGAGGAAAAGCCATCTTCCTCCGTTCTTCGTCCGAGCTTGAGCGAGACGTTTTCGGAGTGCAAGGAAGGAGCAAGATAAGAGATTACGGTGCAACGCATGGATTTGTCCCCACGTTTATCGTATTTCTAAACTCAGATTTATTTGATTTTCATATTAATTTGATGTTTTTGAGGTTGAGAAACAAAATAACATCTCATTTATTTGATTTGAATTAAATTGGGTTTATTTTATTGAGTTTGAGTATAATTGTGTTTGAGTTATTGATTCGATTGTGTTTGAGTGGATTGATTTCTTATTGTTCATGAATTATATGCTTAATAATATCAAAGCCTAGCTAACTTTGATTGAATCTGTGAGTTATAACCGAGATCGAGAGATAACGTTATAATACGCTACAATAATTCATGATGTATGTTTAAGATTGAGATCGAGAGATAAAATCACATACGTGAGCGCTTTGAATCGAGAGGTTTAGAGTAACGAGGTTTTGAAGATTTTTGCAATATCAGATTAGTAAATAAGTGAACGAGAGTTACTTATTCTAAGTTGATATTAGTTTCTTTACAGCTCGAGAGAGTGTATTGAATAACAGCGAAAGCATTTCACCTTAAGAATCAATTGTTTAGTATTTGCTTATTCAAACGAATCAGTGACGATAATACAGTTGAACGAAGAGCTAGATAAATTTCTCAAGCGAAATTCCTTTGCATATCCGGAAGCCATTTATTTTATTTATTCTTGTTTCATTTGGGTTTCTTTAGGTCTAAATTTGCAGAAGTTAATCTACCCTCTTTTTAATCGTAGGCTAAATATAATTTTACTAGTTTTATTTGGTACTTATACGTTAGTCCATGTGGATTCGACAACCCTTACTTTCATTTTACTATACTAAAACTTAACACCGTGCACTTGCGGTAAAGAATCGCTACACTGAGAATTTTCTGTTTAAAAAACAAGCGGTCAGAAGACCCTACACTTTCCACAGTCCTATTGCAAATGTGGGTACCTCTATCACTGATTATGGCCCTCGGGATTCCAAACCTAGAGAAAAGATTATTTTTTTATAAAATCTGCAATAACCTTGGAATCGTCAGTTCGAGTGGCAATAGCTTCCACCTACTTCTAGACATAATCAACAGCAAGTAATATATAAATATGATCATACGATAAAGGAAATGGTCCCATAAAGTCGATGGCCCATACATCAAAAATTTCACAAATAAGAATGGGTTTTTGAGGCATCTCCTTTTGGGATATGTTACCGGTCATTTGGCATTGATCACAATTCTTGCAGAAGTAGTAGGCATCACAAAAAAGAATGGGCCAAAATAAACCACACTAAAGTACCTTCCTAGATGTCCTCTTTGCTCCAAAATGTCCACTACAAGCATATGAATGACAAAATTTAAGAATGTCACTTACCTCATTCTCTGGGATGCATCTTCTAATAATTTGATCAGCGCAGTTCTTCCACAGATAAGGGTCATCCCATACATAGTACTTGGTATCACTCCTTATCTTTGCTCTTTGAGACCTAGACAATTCAGAAGGTAATACAATAGAAGCTACATAATTCACAATATGAGCATTCCATGGTAAAGTGTTTCTTATGGAGAACAGTTGCTCATCCGGAAACTCCTCCTTCAAATGAAGCTCGTCTTCCATATGAGCTAGACGGCGTAGGTGATCCACTACTTTATTATCGCTGATTGTCCTTGATTTGTATGTCAAACTCACTCAAGAGCAAAATCCATCTTATAAGCCTCGGTTTGCCTCTTTCTTCGTCATCAAGTAGCGAAGAACTGCATGATCAGAAAAACAATGACTTTAGTACCAGTAAATAAGATCAAAAAATTTCAAGGGCAAAGACAACTACTAAAAGTTCTTTCTCAGTAGTGGAATAGTTTCGTTGGGCATCATTCAAAATGTTGGATGCTTAGTAGATGGCATGTGAAGCATTCCCCACTCTTTGGCCTAAGAAAGTGACAACTGAAAAGTCACTAGCATCGCACATGATCTCAAAAGGCTTACTACAGTCGGGAGGTTGGATGATGGGGGTAGAAGTCAATGACTCCTTCAATCTATCAAAACCTATCTTGCTTGCTTCATCCATCTCGAAAGTGACATCTTTTTGTATTAGCTTGCACAAAGATGTAGCTATCTTAGAGAAATCCTTGATGTAATAAAAACCTGCATGTCTAAGAAGAAAATGCGCATCCCGAACACAAGTAGGATAAGGTAAAGACTGCATAACATCAATTTTAGCTTTGTCTACCTCTATACCATTAGCAGAAACGACATGACCCAATACTATACCTTGTTCTACCATAAAGTGATATTTTTCAGAATTTAGAACAATGTTAGTCTCAATGCATCTTTTCAACACAAGTGTAAGTCTAGCTAGACAATCCTTGAATGAATTACCATAATCGGTAAAATCATCCATGAATACCTCTAACATAGCTCAATAAAATCAGAAAATTTACTAACCATACACCGTTGAAATATGGTTGGGGCATTACATAGTCCAAAGGGCATGCGTCGGTAGACGAATGTACCAAACATGTGAAAGTGGTCTTTTCTTGGTCCTCTGGTGCAATTTCAATCTGAAAATAACCGGAATACCCATCAAGAAAACAATAGTAAGAATGACAAGCTAATCTCTCAAGCATTTGGTCAATCAAGGGTAGAGGAAAGTGGTCATTTCTAGTCACAGCGTTTAGCTTCATGTAGTCAATACAAGCTCTCCACCCATTCTGAATACGAGTGGGAACTAGCTCATCATCTTTGTTCTGGATCATATTGATGCTAGTCTTCTTTGGCACAACTTGAACTGGACTGACCCATTGACTATCTGAGATGGGGTAGATCACCCCAACTGCTAAAAGCTTTAAAATCTCCTCCTTCACTACATCTATCATGGGTGGGTTAAGCTTCCTTTAAGGTTGACGTGTTGGGCTCCCTCCTCCTTCAAGTAGAATGTGATGCATGCATGTGGAGGGACTGATTCCCTTAGTGTCAACAATGTTCCATCCTATGGCAGTCTTGTGCTCCTTGAGCACATGTATAAGTTCTTCCTCTTGATCATCCCCAAACTTGCTAGATATGATTACTGGCAATGTGTCTCCTTCACCAAGGAATACATACTTGAGATGGCTAGGCAGTGGCTTCAACTCAATGGTGGGTGCCTGGAAAATAGATGGAAGTAATCTAGTGTTAGAAACAGGAAGTGACACGAAAGACGTGTTACATGACTGATAGCTCAGGTGTATCATCCAAGACAGCTATGGTGTTTTGCAATTCATCAAAGAAAGGCAACACTTCATTCTCCTTTCCATAGCCATAGTAAGAGTGACTTCTAGTTCATCCTTCCCTACAATCTCAAAAACTATTGTGACAAATAATCGATGACATCAATAGAATACACGGTGTCATCATTATTGCAAGGATATTTCACGGCATCATAAATATTAAAAGTAACAATTTCGCCATCAAATTCATAGTAAGGTTACCACTATGAACATCTATCTTGGTCTTAGAAGTTTTTAGAAATCCCCTTCCTAACAAAATGGGAGTACTCTTGTCACCATTCTCCATATCAAGCACATAGAAATCTGCAAAACATACTAACTCATTCACTTGCTGTGATATCCGGAAATTATTGAGTTAATCTCGGAGTGATTATGATCCTTAATGGATTTTAATTGAGGTAATTATGAGATAATTACAGTGTTAGGACTCCCGAGGATTTTAATCCGGTATCGGGATTGTTGGATCCAAGGTTTGAGATTTTATTCTCATTGAGTTGTAAACCTTAGAATTGTGTTGGTAGTGGGACTGGAGTCTGGGGAACTTTCGAGTGAGATTTGTGATGTAATTAGGTGAGTGTGAGATAAATATTGAACACATATGATTTTTAATGGGTTATGGTGTGAGTATTTGAGACTCGGGTTTTTGGAGCCTTGGTACTATATATACCAAGTGGACTCGGTGTTCAACCATTCCCCACTTCACTCCCTCTCTCTTCCTCACGTCTCTCTCCGCTTTCCCCTCTTTCTCCCAATGAAGAAGAATCGAACAAGGCTCGATCGGAGCGAGATTTCTCAAAGAAAATTAGGTAATGTTCTTCCCCCCGCTTTTATCTTCGTATTGATTGTGGTTTTGAGAAGTTTGGTTACGATTTGTGTTGGTTTTGGGTTTTGGGGATTTTTGGTAAATTGTTAAATTGCTGTTTTAGGTGTTTTTATTGAATATAAATGGAGTATTTGAGGTGTTGAAGGTGTTGGGGGTGTTTGAGTTTGAGGGTGAAAAACACCATGGAAGCAAACCTTTTTTCGAAAAATCGCAGGTCGCGATTGATCGCCGAAAATTTGAAGATGATGAATAGTTACCGCGATCGATCGTGAGAATCCACCGATCGATCGCGAGGAGGTATTTGACTTTGGTAATCGATCGGCGTGTGGGGTTGATCGATCGCGAGGCTTTGAACTTTGGGCATTAGGATCTCGCGATCGATCGCGGGAAATGGCGATCGATCGCGGCCCCTGTTCCTTTGTTTTTTCAAAAAATTTGGGTAAAAGTTGGGATTCGGAATTGGGGTTCGTTTAATAGATTTTCATGGCGATGTCTACATTTCAAATGGAAATATTACACTTTAAAATGATGTGGCTTGAATTGAACTATAGTCGGTTATGTACTACTCAATTGAATTAATTGATAACATTGAACATAGAAATGGGATGGCTTGAGTAGTACGCATAGTTCAAGAATAGTGATTAATCATCGTGGTAGGATGATGCATTTGGGGGTTGTATACGTTCTTGTGCATGTAGTCATGTGCTTATGATTGATTGTGAGCTATTAATTGTGTATAGCTAATAATTCATTGGATCTCGAGTCTAAGACAAGGATTGTTCTGGCTATTGGACTATAAGGTATGTATAACGTACGAGCATTGTTTTGTATATTATTGTCATTATTGAATGAGTAATATATTATGGTTGCAATGAGTTGGCATTGTTGAGAATTATGTGATGCCGCTATTTAGCGAGCAATGGTTATGATGTTGTTGCTGTTGAGTGAACATCGGTTATGATGCCGCCGTTGTTGAGCGTGCGAGATGATAGAATGTCGTCGCTATTGAGAGAGCGATGGGATACGATGTAATAGGAGTGTGAAATCATTATTGAGATATATGTAATATCTGTAAATCATTAGTGTAATGATTTAATTATATTCAATTATGAAATTGGTGGTTTAAGTATGAGTAAAGTTAATCAATATAATGATTAACTTATTTTGGGAGTTTGATGGTTTTGGCTATTGTGAGAACAGAAACAGCATGGGGGATCCCATATGATGACTATACCATACATGGAGTATATTTTAAATTTACATCTTTATATTCTGTAAATTATGAATTGTGATATTGTTGTTATTGAGATGGTGTTATTGGTATTCTCACCCCGTGTGGGGGCTGTTTCTGTTGGGACAGGTAGAACATGTTCAGCGTTGTCTCTGGAGTTGAGTTCGAGTTGTTGATTGGAAATGCTCCCAGGGCTGAGGTACCAATGTTGGTATTGGGTAGTATGTTTATACAGTAGATACACATTATTCATTCAATGCTCATATGTGAGCATTCTTATATGTGTATATGGATTGTATAAAGGTTTGAGCTTCTCTTTTCATATATGAATTGCATGCAATTAGTTAAAGGGGATTGCATAATGAATTGAGAACATGTTAGTGTGTTATGAGGTGTATACCTATGCTAGTTGGGCGGTATTGAGAATTGTACATTAAGAGGAATAATGCCAAAAAGTTTATAGATAGCATGTTAAGGTCATGGAAGCATGTACAACAATTCTTTAACTGATAAAAGTATACACCATTATTTATTGATAACACACTAATAGCGGATTCAGGTAGCGAGGGCCTTACACTTGCACAAGCACATCTTCAATCACACCCCTATACATATCCGCTAATTGAATAACTACTCCAGTAGTGTTCAAATGACGCAGTTGCAAAGAAGCATAAATAGAATATGGCATGACATTAATCGATATTCCTAAATCTAACATGGCCTTTTCAAGATGAGTATTACCAATTGTACATGGGATAGAGAACATACCTGGATCCTTACACTTTGTAGGGATCTTTCTTTGGATGACAGCGGACACATTTTCACCCAATTCAATCTTATTAGATCCCTTCAACATATGACTTCTTTTCGCAGTGCATAAAATTTTGTGTAACAAGGTACATGTTGAATAGCATCAAGAAAATGAATGTTTACCTCACTCATCCTTTAATTCTCGCTTCTTTCCTATTATCTTTCAATGCATGGGGAAAAGGGGGTGGAACTTTATATTCAGAAAAGGGAAGAAACTTACCTTTTGGTACCTCATTTTCGTGGCTTTGTTTCCAACTTCAGCTTCCTTCTCCTCATCATCCTTGGGCGGGTTTGGTTCCTTCTTCTCCGATATCTCCAATTCCTTACCACTCATCAGTGTAAGTGCACTTGCATTCTCCCTTGGATTCACCACTGTTTGGGAGGGTAGGGTGTTCGATGCATGACCCACTTGAGTGTTCAAGGTTTGAATGCTGGATCTCGTTTCCTGTTGAAATCTTGTAACATTATGAGCAAGATCTTGAATAGTAATTTTGAGTCTATCACTAGTAGAAGGAAAATTAGACCGTTGTGTCCTCTTGTTTCCTCTTGTTTCGCTAATTAACTACAGTTGATAACACAATTATTTAGCAAAAGGTAAAAGAAATATTATTGAATTTTGAGGGATGTTAGAGTACTAATGCCATATTTGTACATTACCCCTATGAAATGAATTGGGTAAAACATGTGAGCCGTATGAATGATGAATCCTTTTGATTATGAGGTTCAATATCCAAGCATATGCATGTTAGTATTATGAGGAAAAATATGGGTTTGGTTAAATCCATGAGTTGTATTTGAACATATTTTAGTGAAGAAATTATATTATGCTCTAAACAAAGAATTATGTCGTCTGTATTTTAAAGTATTATGCTAAAATCGAAATAAATTTAGTTACTTTCTCGTAGCTTGATCCGGAAAAATGAAAGTATAAAACTGATATTATTTCTTAGCATATTATGTGCTACATGAGATTGATGGGTTCAACAATGAAACCAATATTATTCGCTTTTACAGTATGGAGTATCTCAGTCCAACTCATTTCAATCTCCGTGCTATACGTAGAAATGCGAGGTATGTTGCGATCGGTAACATACGACAGGTATGTGTATTATTTGATACATGATTTGTTGAACTTACGTGACTTACGTGAAATTACTTGGCTATGTGATTTTAATTGATTTATGAGCATTCATAGCATATCGATGTATAAAATAACTATTTTGTTAACACACATCATTTCGATAAATATACATCGATATTGAGATGCATCACATGAGATTATGATATTGCATGATGCATTGACACACATGGACATTGAGCACATCAGTTGATCCTACCGATTCTTTCGTTGATACTCATATCTTTTCGTTGGTATTTGTGATGCATGTCTGGGGATGATGGCACGCCGATGGCTCAACGGAGAGAGTGAGCTGAGAGATGCTGTAGCGATGAGTGTGCCGACGTCGCCCAGACACGATGGATGATGGACCGCCGATGGCTCGACTGAGAGAGATGTCGTAGCGACGAGCGAGTCGACGCCCTGCTCGAGCTTGATATTGATTGATGATATGTGAGACCCCGTTATCACATCAAGATATTAAGGTGCAATTTAGAGAACTAAACATACATGTGATTATATCAGAGTAAAGTGCCGTGTTGATTAACCTGAGCTTTAGAGATTACAGTACCAAAAAGTTCCAAAAAGGAAAGACATACTTCCCACAAAGGTACTACATCATAGTCTTACTCTACTCAGTAGACGCTATACTAAAACTCTATCATGCTAATCCTGTAGCACTCCTTACAGCTCAGCATATCAACCCCGGCCCTGGTTCTCGTCAACAAAAACACCTACAAAGACAACCCCCAACACATGAGCATAACACAATTCATATTTAACATAATATGAAAGTAAGGCATAAATGCAAATCTTAAACACAAGTCCTTCCCGTACTTCCAGCATTTATATCGCCCATTGGTTGTCCCTGTACCATAATTCATAATAGAAACACATTATATGAATGTATGGATATGCAATGTCATGACATTCCTTTTCCCTTAAATCCTTATTTCATCCTGAGCCCTTATCATTAGTACATTTTAATGCTTCTTGCTACTCCATGTAAGCGGAATTCTTCATCGCTTCCAATGGACTTTAGCGTTGCTACTCCATGTAAGCGGAATTCTTCATCGCTTCCAATGGACTTTAGCGTTGCTACTCCATGTAAGCGGAATTCTTCATCGCTTCCAATGGACTTTAGCGTAAGCCATTAAAATCCTTACTAAGATAACTTTGACTCGTGAAATACACCTCTTATATTTCACAACATACATATGCAAAAACAATGCATAAAAACATGTATCATAATCTTAATGCACCACATTGCATTCATCATGTGTCATAAAGACAAACATAAAGTACATGTTACCGTTGGGATGCCCGTACGTCGCTTACGTACCTTTCAAAAGATAGAGGAGTCAATCGACTTTATCTCCTCGGTTGTGCTGGCACCTGGGATGGTTCTACATAGCCACACAACACAATATTAGGCACCTCATAATAATCCGGAAGCAAAACCAAATAATAAAAAAAAAACCAAACAAATCCTTTAATATCATCTCGCGATCGATCGCCCATGAGCCCCGATCGATCGCGAGATGCTACTGCCTCGCATACCAGAAAAATTCAATCCGCGATCGATCGCCACTATATTGGCGATCGATCGCCAAAACTTACTGGAACGTCGCGATCGATCCTGCCTCCTTGGCGATCGATCGCCAACCTTGTTCCTTCGGCGATTTTCCAGAATTGCTTAACACCGATAATCATACCCTTAAATCTAACATGTAGGACAATATACATACCAAGACCATCATGCTAGCATTTGAACTACACTACCCTGAGTGTATTCAAACCAAATATACACCCTTAGCATAAACCTACATGCATAAACATCGATCATTAAAACAAGTACTGGATCAACTTTTTCTGGAAACAGGGCACATTTTCATTTCCAGAATTCTTGAGCACCTCTTTTCATGCTATTAAAACTAACACATATAACATAAACCTTGCTCAACTAAACATGCCATGGGTTTCACAAAACTACCAAGCATGTTTTTACATCAAAGTTTCTCCAATATATAAGCTTATCATGCATGATAACACCTTCATAAAAGTACTCTTCGCACATATATTTCCAGAAAACAGGGCATTTGAACCTTGCCCAGAATTTTCGAACACTACCTTTCACATGATTAAATCTTTCACATAACACATGCAACATGCTCAAGGAAATATACTGGTACCTTCAACAAGTTACCATACATAAAAACACATCAAAGGTTCAACCAAAACCTAAGTTAGCATGCTTCGAAACATCATGGTAAAACCCTTCCTAACATGGAAAACAGAGTACTTCTCTGCTCGGGTGTTCGAGGAGCCCTTTTCTCTAGCATAAATATAGCACATAAAGCATGCAAGTTTCTTAACTAAACATGCTAAAGGCTTCACAAACATCCCAAAAAGGTATTCATAACAAGATAACATCATACCCTAAACTATCATGCCAAGACTGCTACAAAGAACAAGCATGCCAGGAAACTTGAAAACTGGGAAAAAATGTGACTCCTCACCACTTTTGCCCTTCGATTTTCTTTATGAAAGGAAGCATGAAACCCGATCACTTTTCTCCTGGAACTCGACCAAGTTGCAGAGAAATGAAGGGAAAAAGAAGGAAGCTTTTGGAAGAGGCAAGACTCAAAATATCTAAGTCCAAACATGCCTATAAGTCAATCTGCTTTCCCAGAAAACAGGGGAGGGGCGTGGGTTTGGCTGCAAGTGGGGGTTGGGTGGTTGCATGTGGGGTGGTTTGTGGTGTTTAATTGTGTCCCGGTATTTCATACGATGTATAAAAATATCCCTCCTCGATATTTTATTATTCTACCACATCAACACAACAATTAAAAACACCTAACATGCTTCCTAAACCACATCATCAAATTAAATAAATTAATCCCACATACAAACGCTTTAAACATATAGGTTCATAATTAACCACCCTTAAATGCATGATTACCCACATAATCATTTCGGGGATATCACAATACTCCCCTACTTATAAGATTTCGTCCCGAAATCAAACATGCTGCTAACTAGAAATAAAACAGTACATAAACGCATACCAGAAAACAGTTCTGGATAGTACTGCACCATGTGTCGCTCTGTCTCCCACGTGGCCTCCTCGACACCCCTACGATCCCACTGTACCTTGATCATAGGAATAACCTTGTTCCGAAGTCTGCGGTCTGCTCTATCCAAAATCCTGATAGGCCGCTCCACATAAGAAACATCGGACTCAATCTGAACCTCTGAAGGCTGCAACACATGTGAGGGATCTGGCTCATACTTCCTCAGCATAGACACATGAAAAACGTCGTGTATGCCAGACAGAGAGGGCGGTAAAGCCAACCGGTATGCCAGAGTACCAATACGCTGTAAGATCTCATACGGCCCTACGTACCTCGGGGATAATTTCCCTCGCATCCCAAACCGTACTACGCCTCTGAAGGGTGAGATCTTTAAAAACACTCTGTCGCCTAACTGAAACTCCAACGGTCTACGCCGCTGATTGGCATATGCTGCCTGTCTATCCTGAGCTGCCTTCATCTTTGTTCTGATAACCTTAACTTTCTCTTCCATTTCCTGAATCAACTCAGGTCCTCCAACCGACTTACGGTCCATGTCATCCCAACACAAGGGTGACCTACAACGCCTACCATAGAGGGCCTCGAAAGGAGCCATCTGAATACTTGCCTGGTAGCTGTTGTTGTAAGAAAATTCCACCAAGGCTATCGAGTCCTGCCATGAAGTGTCAAACTCCAGCACACAAGCCCTCAACATGTCTTCGAGCGTCTGTATCGTACGCTCGGTCTGTCCGTCCGTCTGGGGATGATAGGCTGTGCTCAACCTCAACTCTGTACCTAGAGCTGTCTGCAGACCCTCCCAAAAGTGAGATGTAAACCGCGGATCTCGATCTGACACAATCGAAACAGGGATCCCGTGCAGTCTCACCACATTTTTGACATATAACTGCGCCATTCTTAAGTGCGTGAAGGTCATACAGTAGGGAATGAAATGAGCACTCTTAGTCAACCTGTCCACGACTACCCAGATGGCATCAAAACCCGAAACAGTCCTCGGCAAGTGGGTCACGAAATCCATAGATACGTGCTGCCACTTCCACTCGGGTACCTCTAAACTTCTTAGTTCACCTCCAGGCCTTTGTCTCTCAGCTTTCACTTGCTGACAAATCAAACAACGCTTGACAAAAGAGGTGACATCCTGTTTCATACGCCTCCACCAGAACTGGCTGCGTAGATCCTTATACATCTTCTTCCCACCTGGATGGACACTCATCCTGCTGCAATGAGCTCGCTGTAATATACCTTGGCGCAACTCGGTTGTATCTGGAACCACCCATCTGTCGCCGAGCCTCAGAGAACCGTCATCAGCCACTCTGAATCTCGATGGCTGTCCTGAATGAACCACTAACATCCATCTCTGAACCTCTACATCGGTCCCCTGAGCCTTCCTGATGTGATCAAATATAACAGGCTCAGCTAGCAAGGTCAAAACCTGTACTGGTGAAGAAGATACATCATAATCGAATCCCAAATGGCAGTAGGAGCCAAACATAGCTGACAGAGACATAGCATCCTCTGCTGTGCTCCTCACCTTCCGACTCAAAGCGTCGGCTGTCAAATTTGCTTTTCCCGGGTGATATTCGATTTCACAATCGTAGTCCTTCAGCAGGTCCATCCATCTCCTCTGCCTCATGTTCAGCTCAGCCTGTGTAAACAAGAATTTCAGGCTCTTGTGATCAGTGAAGATGGTAAATGAGGTACCGTATAAGTAGTGTCGCCATATCTTCAAGGCGAACACTATAGCTGCCAACTCCAGATCATGGACTGGATACCTCGTCTCATGTGGCTTCAACTGTCTCGAAGCGTAAGCCACTACATGTCTGTCCTGCATCAGCACGCACCCGAATCCCTGTAGAGATGCATCGGTATAAAGAACAAATCCTTTGTTCTCCTTGGGTATCACTAGAACTGGCGCAGTAGTCAGCCTGTGCTTTAATTCCCGGAAGCTCTGCTCACAAGCCTCTGACCAACAAAATGGGACTCCCTTCTGAGTCAGCTGTGTAAGTGGCTTGGCGATCTTTGAGAAACCCTCGACGAAACGTCGATAATAGCCAGCCAGACCAAGAAAACTTCGAATCTCACTGACTGAAGTAGGGGTAGACCAATCCATAACTGCCTCTATCTTCCTCGGGTCTACTGATATCCCCTCTCGTGATATGATATGGCCCAAAAATGCAACACTGTTCAGCCAAAACTCACACTTGCTGAGTTTGGCGTATAACTGATGATCTCTGAGGATCTGGAGTACTGTCCTCAGATGATCGGCATGATCCTCCTCATTCCTCGAATAGACTAGGATGTCATCAATAAACACGATCACAAACTGATCGAGGTACTCCTGAAATACTCTGTTCATCAGGCTCATAAAGACTGCAGGTGCATTTGTTACACCGAACGGCATCACCAAGAACTCATAGTGTCCATACCGAGTTCTAAAAGCCGTCTTTTGGACATCACCAGCTCTAACCCGTACCTGGTGATAGCCTGACCTCAAATCTATCTTGGAGTACACCTCCGTACCCTGAAGCTGGTCGAACAGATCATCAATCCTCGGAAGCGGATATCTGTTCTTCACTGTAGCCTTGTTCAGTTGCCTGTAGTCAATGCACAGACGCATTGATCCATCCTTCTTTTTCACAAACAAGACTGGCGCACCCCAAGGCGATACACTAGGGCGGATGTATCCCTTGTCGAGGAGCTCCTGTAACTGTACCTTCAGCTCCCTCAGCTCTGCCGGTGCCATCCTGTATGGGGCACGAGAAATGGCTGATGTCCCTGGCAGCAGCTCAATAGCAAACTCCACATCCCTGACTGGCGGAAATCCCGGAATCTCATCTGGAAACACATCACTGAACTCCGCCACAACTGGAATGTCCTCGGCTCTCACTTCCTTCTCCTCTGAAGCATTCATAGCATAAATAAGGTACCCAGTATGACCACGTTCCAATAACCGCGACATCTTAACCGCCGAGATTACTGGTATCCTTGGACGAGAGCCGTCCCCATAAAAAGTCCACTGGAACCCCCGATCAGACAGAAAACGAACCATCCTCTTTTGGCAATCTACCATAGCTCGGTATCTGCTCAACACATCAATGCCGATAATGCAGTCAAAGTCTGCCATTTCTAACTGAATCAAATCGGCCCTCAGATCATTGCCCTCAAAATAAATGAGGCAATCTGATAACTGTCGATCCGCAATCACATGCTTCCCCGTGGGTGTCGAGACCATGAGAGGCGTGGGTAACAGAGACGAGCACAAATGGTGTCCTTCCACAAAGGCAGTAGATACAAAGGAATGGGAAGCACCTGTATCTATCAATATAAGTGCAGGGTACGTAAGTAAATGACACGTACCAGCAATGACCTCCTCTGGGGCTGCCTCGGCCTGCTCCCTGGTCAGTGCATACACCTGTCCCTGCGGCGGTCCTGTCGTCTGACCTCCCAGGGGTCGTGGTGCAAACTGCTGCCTCTGTGGTGCCCTCCCAGCATCAAACCTTGGCCTATTCGGCCCTGAATCCGTCTGAACTGCCCGATTGGGGCAACCCCGAGCTATGTGGCCCATCTTGCCACAAATATAGCAACCTCGACAGTCACGTAACAAATGCCATCCTCCGCAGTTGGTACACCTGGTTACCTCTGTCCTGTTTCCTTGTGTGTGCCCCCGGGTGTTCTGCTTCTGTCCATGAGACTTCTTCCCACTAAACCTGGAAGATGATGAGGCCCCACGAGCCTTAAACTGATCCCCTCGTGGCTTCAGACTGTCAGTAGTAGGCCTCTGTGATGGTACAAAAGGGGGTACAACATCCTTGTATGCGCCTACGGCAATCTCTGCCAACTCTGCCCGTGTCAGGGCGTCGTCAAACGAGCTGGGGTTGTTAGAGATAACCCTATCGAATAGCTCCGGCCTCAGACCTTTCAGAAAGTTCCTCATCTTGGCATGGCTGCTGACAGCAATATGAGGTACATACCTCAGCAGTGAGGAATACTGCATAGCGTAGTCTGCTACGGACATGCTACCCTGCTTCAAACTGTTGAACTCATCTTCCTTCAATTGTCTGGCAGCTGCAGAGAAATACCGGTTAAGGAACCGGGTCCGGAATACAGTCCAGTCAACTGCCATACCTAGAGCTCTCAGCTCCATCACGGTGGTCTTCCACCACATAGCAGGCTTCTTAGCCAGCTGAAACTCTGCTAACCTCAGCCATGCCGTGAGTGCACAAGGTGCAGTCACAAGTATCTGCTCTATACGTTCCAACCATTCCTCAGCTACTTCACCAGACTCAGTCCCCTCAAACATGGGCGGATGGAAACTCAGAAACTGCTTCAAACTGAGCTCCCCTGGCAGTAATATCTGTACACTGGGCTCCACGCCCACAGCAGGTGGTGGTAAGGGGTTCGGCTGAGCAATACTGGCATGTCTACTGTCCATATCTCCTACCTCTTCATTGAGGTCCGCCATGCTGCAACACAATAGTTAACAACAATACCAAAAGCAGTTCATAATATAAGCCGTTAGATAACAAGAGTAAAATATTCAAAGCATGTTAGTATATCACGTATACAACCATATGCATCACATGCATAAGCATGCCTAAATGAATACCTAGCCAACTTGTCTCTAAAGGCTACCCTTCACTCTTCCCTGGTTATCTAACCACTGCTCTGATACCACTAAATGTGAGACCCCGTTATCACATCAAGATATTAAGGTGCAATTTAGAGAACTAAACATACATGTGATTATATCAGAGTAAAGTGCCGTGTTGATTAACCTGAGCTTTAGAGATTACAGTACCAAAAAGTTCCAAAAAGGAAAGACATACTTCCCACAAAGGTACTACATCATAGTCTTACTCTACTCAGTAGACGCTATACTAAAACTCTATCATGCTAATCCTGTAGCACTCCTTACAGCTCAGCATATCAACCCCGGCCCTGGTTCTCGTCAACAAAAACACCTACAAAGACAACCCCCAACACATGAGCATAACACAATTCATATTTAACATAATATGAAAGTAAGGCATAAATGCAAATCTTAAACACAAGTCCTTCCCGTACTTCCAGCATTTATATCGCCCATTGGTTGTCCCTGTACCATAATTCATAATAGAAACACATTATATGAATGTATGGATATGCAATGTCATGACATTCCTTTTCCCTTAAATCCTTATTTCATCCTGAGCCCTTATCATTAGTACATTTTAATGCTTCTTGCTACTCCATGTAAGCGGAATTCTTCATCGCTTCCAATGGACTTTAGCGTTGCTACTCCATGTAAGCGGAATTCTTCATCGCTTCCAATGGACTTTAGCGTTGCTACTCCATGTAAGCGGAATTCTTCATCGCTTCCAATGGACTTTAGCGTAAGCCATTAAAATCCTTACTAAGATAACTTTGACTCGTGAAATACACCTCTTATATTTCACAACATACATATGCAAAAACAATGCATAAAAACATGTATCATAATCTTAATGCACCACATTGCATTCATCATGTGTCATAAAGACAAACATAAAGTACATGTTACCGTTGGGATGCCCGTACGTCGCTTACGTACCTTTCAAAAGATAGAGGAGTCAATCGACTTTATCTCCTCGGTTGTGCTGGCACCTGGGATGGTTCTACATAGCCACACAACACAATATTAGGCACCTCATAATAATCCGGAAGCAAAACCAAATAATAAAAAAAAAAACCAAACAAATCCTTTAATATCATCTCGCGATCGATCGCCCATGAGCCCCGATCGATCGCGAGATGCTACTGCCTCGCATACCAGAAAAATTCAATCCGCGATCGATCGCCACTATATTGGCGATCGATCGCCAAAACTTACTGGAACGTCGCGATCGATCCTGCCTCCTTGGCGATCGATCGCCAACCTTGTTCCTTCGGCGATTTTCCAGAATTGCTTAACACCGATAATCATACCCTTAAATCTAACATGTAGGACAATATACATACCAAGACCATCATGCTAGCATTTGAACTACACTACCCTGAGTGTATTCAAACCAAATATACACCCTTAGCATAAACCTACATGCATAAACATCGATCATTAAAACAAGTACTGGATCAACTTTTTCTGGAAACAGGGCACATTTTCATTTCCAGAATTCTTGAGCACCTCTTTTCATGCTATTAAAACTAACACATATAACATAAACCTTGCTCAACTAAACATGCCATGGGTTTCACAAAACTACCAAGCATGTTTTTACATCAAAGTTTCTCCAATATATAAGCTTATCATGCATGATAACACCTTCATAAAAGTACTCTTCGCACATATATTTCCAGAAAACAGGGCATTTGAACCTTGCCCAGAATTTTCGAACACTACCTTTCACATGATTAAATCTTTCACATAACACATGCAACATGCTCAAGGAAATATACTGGTACCTTCAACAAGTTACCATACATAAAAACACATCAAAGGTTCAACCAAAACCTAAGTTAGCATGCTTCGAAACATCATGGTAAAACCCTTCCTAACATGGAAAACAGAGTACTTCTCTGCTCGGGTGTTCGAGGAGCCCTTTTCTCTAGCATAAATATAGCACATAAAGCATGCAAGTTTCTTAACTAAACATGCTAAAGGCTTCACAAACATCCCAAAAAGGTATTCATAACAAGATAACATCATACCCTAAACTATCATGCCAAGACTGCTACAAAGAACAAGCATGCCAGGAAACTTGAAAACTGGGAAAAAATGTGACTCCTCACCACTTTTGCCCTTCGATTTTCTTTATGAAAGGAAGCATGAAACCCGATCACTTTTCTCCTGGAACTCGACCAAGTTGCAGAGAAATGAAGGGAAAAAGAAGGAAGCTTTTGGAAGAGGCAAGACTCAAAATATCTAAGTCCAAACATGCCTATAAGTCAATCTGCTTTCCCAGAAAACAGGGGAGGGGCGTGGGTTTGGCTGCAAGTGGGGGTTGGGTGGTTGCATGTGGGGTGGTTTGTGGTGTTTAATTGTGTCCCGGTATTTCATACGATGTATAAAAATATCCCTCCTCGATATTTTATTATTCTACCACATCAACACAACAATTAAAAACACCTAACATGCTTCCTAAACCACATCATCAAATTAAATAAATTAATCCCACATACAAACGCTTTAAACATATAGGTTCATAATTAACCACCCTTAAATGCATGATTACCCACATAATCATTTCGGGGATATCACATGATACCTTTCTTGGACTCCGATATTCTGGTATCTTGAGATATTTGATTGCTATTCCTTGGATTCCGGACTTCTGCTATCCCGAGATGATTTGTACCTTTCATGCATCGCATTACATTACATTGCATTGCATTACATCATATATCACATTTTATAGATACATGCCTAGGGGGTTGTTGTTGCCTTTGTGTATGGACAATGGCAGGTAGTATAGGTAACCAGGATCCCAAAGAGGGAATACTCGTTGAAGTCTTACCAGAGGTTGTTTCTTTTGTCTTTTTCCCAGTCGTAGGATAGTTTAATTTTACCAGGGTGTGTCCTGGAATATATAATTATGTAAATGGAGTTTACTTCAGTTCAGTCTTGAATATAGTTAATATTCAGTGTTTACTTACTGCTGATGGTATTATGTAAATATTTTAAGTATGAAATGTGTGCTGGAGACTTATTGTACATGCTATGATATGATGTAAATAGTTTTAGTGCGGATTATGTGCTGGATGCCTATGATGCATGCTATGGTATTATGTATTTACTTGCTGCAATGGGATATGATTATTGTGCTTTTCATTTTTTTTTTTGTATGTCCCTCGTGCGGGGAGGTCATGCCACAATTTTTAGAGCAACTTGTTGGCAGAATTTTTTAACATAATCTTCCGCTGTTTACAAATAAATAATCATTGTGTGATAATTAAACACTTGATTAGGAATGGGTCCTCACAGCGTCCCAACCAATGCTTTGAGTAGTCACGGGTTGAGGGAGCAGTGTCAGTAGGTGGTTGTCGTGGACTGTGTGTCCTCTGTTGGGATGAAGGTCTCGGCTGACTTGGTTCTCTAGCACCAGCAGATGATCGTATTTCTGGAACTGGTTCTCTTCTACGTGACTGATTAGGTCTGCTGTGTTCCGATAGCCTTCAAACAGTACGAGTGACAGTGGGAAGACTGTTGCTCAGATCTTGCAACTGTGATGCAAAAGCTGCTTGCGTAGATGCCATCTGGTCAGAAAACTTTTGATGAAGATCATCAATCTTCCCTTGTAGGGTCTTCCTACCTTAACATCAATTAGTACACATATAATGGACAGAACATGCATTTATAACCTCTTAAGGGTTCCGGTTGTAGCTTGAGCTAAGAAGATTACAGGCCAAAATAAAATTTCCAAAAGCTATTTAATTACATTCCCAGTAATGAATGTTAAAGCTATAGATTTACACTACTCCTAGAGTATAGACTATCAAAATCCTGCATCCTATATTCATCTTGCTCCTTTTAGCTCACCTCCTCAACCCGACCCTAGGCCCTCGGTCCAAAAGTGTACCTACAGGAACAACACATCGTGAGCATATACATATTTACTTAACAAGATATAGAAGACATACAGTAATGCATAAAATCTTAGTTAAGTAAAAGTTATTGGTCATTCTTCGACTTCTTTTGTTATCCCTGATTCTTATTCATGTAGGAGGGCATCTTACCCCATTGTATGGCATCTTACCATAACATAACCGTCGTGTGGCATCTTACCACAGGGGCATCTTACCCCATCATATGGCGTCTTGCCGTATCATAACATTGTGTGGCATCTTACCACGTGGGCATCTTACCCACTCACATACTGTAGGGTCTTCCTACCTTAATATCATTTAGTACACATAAATTGGACAGAACATGCATTAATAACCTCTTAAGGGTTCCGGTTGTAGCTTGAGCTAAGGAGATTACATGCCAAAATAAAGTTTCCAAAAGCTATTTAATTACATTCCCATTAATGAATGTTATAGCTATAGGTTTACACTACTCCTAGAGTAGAGACTATCAAAATCCTGCTTCCTACATTCATCTTGCTTCCTTTAGCTCACCTCCTCAACCCGACCCTAGGCCCTTGGTCCAAAAGTGTACCTACAGGGATAACACATCGTGAGCATACACATATTTACTTAACATTATATAAAAGCATACAATAATGCATAACATCTTAGTTAAGTAAAGGTAATTGGTCGTCCTTCGACTTCCTTTGTTATCCCTGACTCTTATTCATATATTAGGGCGTCTTACCCCATTGTGTGGCATCTTACCATATCATAATCATCGTGTGGCATCTTACCATATCATAATCATCGTGTGGCATCTTACCACGTCATAATCATCATGTGGCATCTTACCACGTGGGCATCTTACCCAATCATATGGCGTCTTACCATATCATAAACATTGCGTGGCATCTTACCACGGGGCATCTTACCCACTCACATACTTTGGGTGGCATCTTACCACGTGGGCGTCTTACCCAATCATACACGTCGTATGACCTTATCATAAACTTCATCATCATAGATGTCATCATAAACATCATTATCATAAACATCATCATAAGCATCATTATCGTAACATCATCATAAGCATCATCATCGTAACATCATCATAAGCATCATCATCGTAACATCATCATAAGCATCATCATCATAAATATCATCATAGACATCATCATCATAACATCATCTTAAACATCATCATCGTAAACATCATCATAATATGTAAGGGTATGGTTTTACCGTCCGATGCTCGTACGTCTCTTACGTACCTTAATTCCAAAAGAAGGAGAAATCGTAGACTTTATCTCCTTGAAGTCGTGGGCACCTGGGATGGTTCTACATAACCATACAAATTGATATTAGAAGCTAAATATAGTCCAATATCCAAAAATCCCACATAAATATCAAAAATCCATCTTTTTACAGCTCGCGATCGATCGCTGCCCAGGCGCGATCGATCGCGATATCGCACTGGACGAGGGGAAAAAAATTCTCTTCTTGGCGATCGATCGCCACTTTTGGCGCGATCGATCGCCAGCCTCGCCGATCGATCGCCCAAGAGTGGCGATCGATCGCCAAATGCTACTGGCGGACACTGGAGGCTCGCGATCGATCGCCAAGAACGGGCGATCGATCGCCGAGTGCTGTACTCCGAAATTTCGCCATTAATGCTCATTTTTCAAGCTCTTCCTCAAGCCACCCAAAACCAAACTTCCTCACAACTTCAATAACATCATAACCCACTAATACCAACATAAAACACTTCAAAAATCATACCCCAACCATAAACAACACATACCCAAACAAACCCACATAAAACATCAAAAACTTAACCCATTTCAACACCAAACATCATAAAACTTATAGGAATGGTTCCATACCTCTTGTAGGCTCCAAATCCTAGCAAAGATCACACAAACAAGGTTTTTGTGGAACTTTCCTTCTCCTCTTTTGGTGGAACTCGAAAATGGGAGGGTTTGGGGTTTGGGAAGTGATTTGGGGATTTTTAATAAAGTGAAAGGTATAGGGGTTAAAGTGATGGGTAGAGGATTTAAAAAGGGGTTGCTTTAACTTAATCAAAAATTGTACCCCAAACTTAACATGATGTAGAAAATGTTCCAACATAGTATTTTAAAAGCATTTTACAAAAATGCTCCAAACTTCATCTAAAATCACATCCTCCTCATATTTAATAATTAACACAATTAAATCATGTTAACATCTTAATACCCAACACATAAATCCATCAACACATGATACATCATATAAACATAATTAATGCCTTACTTGCAATTAATTAATTTCGGGGCATCACATTACTCCCCTACTTACAAGATTTCGTCCTCGAAAAATAGTTCCGGGTAATGCTGCATCATATGCCGCTCCGTCTCCCACGTAGCCTCCTCGACACCCCGACGATCCCACTGAACTTTGACCATCGGTATAACTTTACTTCGTAGTCTGCGATCCTCACGATCCAGAATCCTGACCGGTCATTCAACGTAGGATACATCTGAGTCTAACTGCACTTCAGTAGGCTGTAAAACATGAGACGGGTCTGGCTCATACTTCCGTAGCATAGAAACATGGAAAACATCATGAATCCCAGATAAAGACGGCGGTAGAGCCAATCGGTAAGCCAAAGTGCCGATACGCTGTAATACCTCATACGGTCCAATATACCTCGGGGATAACTTCCCCCGCATACCAAATCGAACAACACCCCTGAAGGGTGAGATTTTCAAGAAGACCTTGTCTCCTACTTGAAATTCTAGCGGTCGTCGCCGCTTATTTGCATAGGCTGCTTGCCTATCTTGGGCCGCTTTCATCTTTAAGCGTATCATCTTAATCTTTTCCTCCATGTCCTTAATCATATCCGGTCCTCCGACCGCTTTACTCGTCAAGTCCTCCCAATACAGCGGTGACCTACATCGTCGTCCGTAAAGAGCTTCAAAAGGGGCCATTTGAATGCTCGCCTGATAGCTGTTATTGTAGGAGAACTCTACCAGTGGTATGGACTCTTGCCACGGAGTATCAAACTCCAAAATACATGCCCTCAGCATATCTTCGAGCGTCTGTATAGTACGCTCCGTTTGGCCGTCTGTCTGAGGGTGATAAGCTGTACTCAACCTCACCTCGGTGCCCAAAGCTGTCTGGAGACCTTCCCAGAAATGGGAAGTAAATCTTGGGTCTCTGTCAGACACGATCGAGACTGGAATCCCATGCAACCTCACTACATCCCGTACATATAATTGGGCCATCTTTAGATACGTGAAAGTCATACTGTAAGGGATGAAATGAGCTACCTTCGTCAGCCTATCCACGATCACCCAGATCGCATCAAATCCAGAGGCCGACCTTGGCAAGTGGGTCACGAAGTCCATAGATATATGCTCCCACTTCCACTTAGGTACCTCCAAGCTCTTCAGCTCGCCACCAGGCCTCTGCCTTTCTGCCTTTACTTGTTGGCAGATTAAACATCTCTTAACAAAACTGATCACATCACGCTTCATGCATCTCCACCAGAATTGACCACTCAGGTCCTTATACATCTTTCTTCCTCCAGGGTGGATACTGAATCGGCTACTATGAGCCCGTTCCAAAATTCCTTTTCGTAACTCTGGTGCATCTGGGACTACCCATCGGTTGCCCAGTCTTAATGAATAACCTTCAGCCACTCTAAACTTTGTTGGCTGACCTCGAAGTGCTATCGATGACCATCTCTGCACTTCATCATCCGACCTCTGGGCTTTCCTGATAGCCTCAAATACGTCTGGCTCGGCCAATAAGGTCGACACTCGCACCGGCGACGTGTCCACATCGAAGTCATAGCCCAGATGGCAATAGGAAGTCATCAAAGCTGATAAACACATAACATCCTCAGCAGTGCTCTTCACCTTCTGACTTAAGGCGTCTGCTATCAAATTTGCTTTACCGGGATGGTACTCAATTTCACAGTCATAATCCTTGAGCAAATCAATCCATCTTCTTTGACGCATATTCAGTTCAGCCTGCGTGAATAGAAACTTTAGGCTCTTATGGTCCGTAAAGATGGTAAACGTAGTACCATAAAGATAATGACGCCAAATCTTCAAGGCGAAAATGATAGCCGCCAGTTCCAGATCATGGACTGGGTATCTGGTCTCATGAGGCTTCAACTGTCTCGAAGCATAGGCTACCACTTGTCTGTCTTGCATCAATACACAGCCCAAACCCTGCAATGATGCATCCGTGTACAAGGCAAACCTCTTATCCTCAGACGGAATCACCAACACTGGCGCTGTCGTCAAACGACGCTTCAATTCTTGGAAGCTTTCCTCACAAGCTTCGGACCAAAAGAATGGGACTCCTTTCTGAGTCAGCTGTGTCAATGGCTTAGCGATGTTAGAAAATCCTTCGACAAAACGTCGGTAATAACCTGCTAAGCCAAGAAAACTCCGTATCTCGGGTACAGAAGTGGGTGCTGCCCACTCCATCACAGCTTCAATCTTCCTGGGATCCACAGATATCCCTTGGCTAGATATGACATGGCCTAGGAATACCACGCTGTCCAACCAGAACTCGTACTTGCTAAGCTTTGCATACAACTGATGATCCCTGAGGATCTGAAGTACTGTCCACAAGGGCCGTACATGATCTTCTTCGGTCCGAGAGTAGATGAGTATATCGTCAATGAAAACTATGACGAATTGGTCCAAAAATGGCTGGAACACCTTGTTCATCAAACTCATGAAAACAGCCGGGGCATTTGTCACCCCAAAAGGCATGACTAGGAATTCATAGTGCCCATACCTAGTCCTGAAGGCTGTCTTCTGAACATCCTCTTCTCTTACTCGAATCTGATGGTACCCCGACCTCAGATCGATCTTACTGTAGAGCCTCGTACCCTACAACTGATCGAACAAATCATCGATCCTCGGGAGTGGGTACTTATTCTTCACTGTAGCTTTGTTCAGTTGTCTGTAATCGATGCACAAACGCATCGAACCATCTTTCTTCTTCACAAATAAAACTGGTGCTCCCCAGGGCGATACGCTAGGGCGTATATAGCCTTTATCAAGGAGCTCTTGCAACTGAATCTTTAATTCCCTTAGCTCCGCTGGTGCCATCCTATAAGGGGCACGAGAAATGGCCGACGTCCCCGGTAATAACTCAATCCCAAACTCGACCTCTCTCGTCGGTGGGAATCCGGGAATCTCCTCCGGAAAGACATCGGGAAACTCCGCCACTACGGGCACATCCTCAACTTTTACTTCTTCTTTCTTTTTCGTAACATCAACGGCATATATGAGATAGCCTGTATGGCCTCGTTCCAATAACTGTGCCATCTTGACAGCAGATATCAATGGAATCTTTGAGCGAGAACCATCCCCATAGAACGTCCATGGAATTCCCATATCAGATTTGAACCGTACTGTCCTCTGCCTGCAGTTCACAACTGCCTGATACCTGTTCAGAACGTCGATGCCCAGAATGCAGTCAAAATCTGTCATTCCCAGAACAATTAAATCTGACCTTAGTTCCTTATCCTCAAAATAAATGAGGCCATTGTAGACGATCCGATCAGTAATCATACTTCTTCCAGCGGGGGTCGAGACTATAAGAGGCGTGGGTGACGGAGAAGTGCATATGTGGTGTCTTTCCAAAAAACTTGTTGACACAAAAGAGTGTGACGCACCTGTGTCGATCAATATAAAAGCAGGGTGCGTAAATAAAAGACACGTACCCGCTATAACCTCCTCCGGAGCCGCTGAAGCCTGCTCCCTTGTCAGTGCATAGACTTGTCCTTGAAGTGGCCCCATGGGCTGACCTCCATGCTGACGCGGCACAAATGGGGGTCTATGCTGTGCTGTCCTATCCGCAGGCCTCCCCGCAGGACCCTGTTGACAACCCCTGTTGGTACACTGTCTAGCAAAGTGGCCCTTGTCGCCACAAACATAGCACCCTACACAATCTTTCGTCGGATGTGGTTGCCCACAAAGAGTGCATTGGATCTTCCCGGATCTATCTCCCTGAGACTGCCCCCTTCCAGATGGGGCATCACCCCTACGGTTCCCCTTCCATCTATTGTCAGACCTCTTACCACTGAACCTTGACGCCGATGAGTTCCCCCTTGACTTGAACTGATCACTCTTTGGCTTCAAATTATCCGGAGTGGATTTCTGAGAGGGTGCCGACGGTGGTACAACATCCGGGTATGCACCCACTCCTAGTTCGGCCAGCTCGGCCCGTGAGAGTGCATCGTCAAAACAAGTAGGGCCATAAGTGATCACCCTATCGTATAGCTCCGGCCTCAAACCTTTCATGAAATTCCTCATCTTTGCTTGCGTGCTCGTGGCAATGTGAGGCACATATCTGAGCAAGGAGCAAAACTGAAGAGCATAATCTGACACTGACATATTACCTTGCTTGAGGTGAGTGAATTCATCTTCCTTAGCCTGTCGTGCTGCAGCCGAGAAATAACGGTTCAGAAAGCGAGTTCGAAACATTTTCCAGTTAACTTCATGACTTGAGCCTCTTGCTCTACCACAGTGGTCTTCCACCACATTAGCGCCTTCTTGGCCAACTGGAACTCTGCTAACCGTATCCATGCTGTCTTCGCACATGGGGCTGCCACAAAGATCTCTCTATTCTTTCTAGCCATTCCTCAGCTCGTTCCCCAGTTTCGGTTCCTTCAAAGGTTGGGGGTCGGTAAGCAAGAAACTGAGTTAAGCTTAGCTCCCCTGGCAACAACTGTTGTTCGGCCGGTTCATCATCAAAAGCTGGCGGGGGTAGGGGATTCGTACGCCCCGCGCTTGCATTGACGCTCACTGCGTCACCTACCTCCACATTTGCTGCCATACTGCAACACAAGGATTAACAACAAGATCCAAAAGCAGTTCGTATAATACTTCGTTAGATAAACAAAACATGTTAGCATAACATCATATACTTCATATGCAACTTATGCACAAAACATGTTCGAAAGTAAGCACCTAGCTAACTTATTGCTAAGGCTACCCTTCACTCATTCCCGGGTTATCTAACCACTGCTCTGATACCACTAATGTAGGGTCTTCCTACCTTAACATCAATTAGTACACATATAATGGACAGAACATGCATTTATAACCTCTTAAGGGTTCCGGTTGTAGCTTGAGCTAAGAAGATTACAGGCCAAAATAAAGTTTCCAAAAGCTATTTAATTACATTCCCATTAATGAATGTTATAGCTATAGGTTTACACTACTCCTAGAGTAGAGACTATCAAAATCCTGCTTCCTACATTCATCTTGCTTCCTTTAGCTCACCTCCTCAACCCGACCCTAGGCCTTTGGTCCAAAAGTGTACCTACAGGGATAACACATCGTGAGCATACACATATTTACTTAACATTATATAAAATCATACAATAATGCATAACATCTTAGTTAAGTAAAGGTAATTGGTCGTCCTTCGACTTCCTTTGTTATCCCTGACTCTTATTCATATATTAGGGCGTCTTACCCCATTGTGTGGCATCTTACCATATCATAATCATCGTGTGGCATCTTACCATATCATAATCATCGTGTGGCATCTTACCACGTCATAATCATCATGTGGCATCTTACCACGTGGGCATCTTACCCAATCATATGGCGTCTTACCATATCATAAACATTGCGTGGCATCTTACCACGGGGCATCTTACCCACTCACATACTTTGGGTGGCATCTTACCACGTGGGCGTCTTACCCAATCATACACGTCGTATGACCTTATCATAAACTTCATCATCATAGATGTCATCATAAACACATTATCATAAACATCATCATAAGCATCATTATCGTAACATCATCATAAGCATCATCATCGTAACATCATCATAAGCATCATCATCGTAACATCATCATAAGCAACATCATCATAAATATCATCATAGACATCATCATCATAACATCATCTTAAACATCATCATCGTAAACATCATCATAATATGTAAGGGTATGGTTTACCGTCCGATGCTCGTACGTCTCTTACGTACCTTAATTCCAAAAGAAGGAGAAATCGTAGACTTTATCTCCTTGAAGTCGTGGGCACCTGGGATGGTTCTACATAACCATACAAATTGATATTAGAAGCTAAATATAGTCCAATATCCAAAAATCCCACATAAATATCAAAAATCCATCTTTTTACAGCTCGCGATCGATCGCTGCCCAGGCGCGATCGATCGCGAGATCGCACTGGACGAGGGGCAAAAATTCTCTTCTTGGCGATCGATCGCCACTTTTGGCGCGATCGATCGCCAGCCTCGCCGATCGATCGCCCAAGAGTGGCGATCGATCGCCAAATGCTACTGGCAGACACTGGAGGCTCGCGATCGATCGCCAAGAACGGGCGATCGATCGCCGAGTGCTGTACTCCGAAATTTCGCCATTAATGCTCATTTTTCAAGCTCTTCCTCAAGCCACCCAAAACCAAACTTCCTCACAACTTCAATAACATCATAACCCACTAATACCAACATAAAACACTTCAAAATCATACCCCAACCATAAACAACACATACCCAAACAAACCCACATAAAACATCAAAAACTTAACCCATTTCAACACCAAACATCATAAAACTTATAGGAATGGTTCCATACCTCTTGTAGGCTCCAAATCCTAGCAAAGATCACACAAACAAGGTTTTTGTGGAACTTTCCTTCTCCTCTTTTGGTGGAACTCGAAAATGGGAGGGTTTGGGGTTTGGGAAGTGATTTGGGGATTTTTAATAAAGTGAAAGGTATAGGGGTTAAAGTGATGGGTAGAGGATTTAAAAAGGGGTTGCTTTAACTTAATCAAAAATTGTACCCCAAACTTAACATGATGTATAAAATGTTCCAACATAGTATTTTAAAAGCATTTTACAAAAATGCTCCAAACTTCATCTAAAATCACATCCTCCTCATATTTAATAATTAACACAATTAAATCATGTTAACATCTTAATACCCAACACATAAATCCATCAACACATGATACATCATATAAACATAATTAATGCCTTACTTGCAATTAATTAATTTCGGGGCATCACATCCCTCCAATCTCCAGTGAGGTAGCAGCATGAAGAGTTTCGTTCTGCTGGCTGAGTGTAAGCCGGGCTTGCCCTATCTTGGAGGAGTCTGAAAAGGTGTTGGTGACAAATTGTTCAAAATATACCAAATCGTAGGCAATTAAATGCAATAGATGTGTCTATTTCTAGTCACATCAATATCATATTTGGTAGTACTAACAACAAACTTTGCGAGATTTTATAAGTTAATGCAGGGCAATTTCAAGATGAGTACGATGGGAGAGTTATCAAACATTCTGGGACTTCAAGTCAAACAGCGGAGTCATAAAATTTTCATCAACCAAGCAGAGTACACTAATGAGCTTTTGAAAAAATTAGGTATAGAAAGTTGTTCAACAGCATCCACCCCCATGAAATCATCTACGAAACTAATAGGAAGAATTCCATTTGAAGTACCAATGTATCGCGGTTTAATTGGTCCATTCCTTTATTTTACTGCAAGCAGGCCAGATATTATGTTTGATGTCTGTTTCTGTGCTCGTTTTCAAACCAATCGTAAGCAGTCACATTATTCTGCTACCAAGGCATTTTAAAATATCTAAAAGGCACAGAGAATGTTGGACTCTGGTATCCCAAAAGAATCTAGTTTTAATTTAATTCAAAATTTGAAAGTGTCATTTTTACACTTATTTTATGGTGATCTTCTAGTGATTTTTGTATTGATTCCTGGACGATGTTACACTTTTTGGTTTTTTTTTTTTATGTTTCTGGAATCTAGGTCCAAGTGCGAGGGGCTGAGGAAATAAGCTAAATAACGATGAAAATGACTAAACTAAGCTAACAACTTGTACGGAGAACAAGAATCCCAAGTTTGGAGGGATTCAAGGCCACCGATCGATCTAGGAATCAATAATGAATGATCGGTGCATGTCAATGGTTGAGCAACAAAATTTGAGTTTCATTGATCGATCAGTGAAATATCCGCAATCAAGCAATGAGGAACGAAGGATGAAAAAATAAAATTATACGAACCGCGATCGATCGTGATAATGTACCGATCAATCGCCCGACGATAGTAACTATCGAGATTTTTATTTCATTTTGAAGAGCCTGAGTCCAAAGAGGAAGCTCTTTCCCACCTCACCTATAAAAGACAACAAATGCATGGCCATTGAGAACTTTTGGCCAAATTTTAACCTAAAATTATAATCAGGCGCTGCCTTCAAACCATCCCAAATCATTGAAGAGCGAGAATCAACGCAAGAGACGGAACGACGTAGCAACACACGGAGTCAATACCTAGCATTCTTCGTATTTTTGAACTTTTGTTTATTATTATCTTCGAATTTCATGCTTAGAATCTTGAAAGAAATATTTATACTTTGTTATTTGATTATGGTGATAGGCTAATTTAGTTTTATCAAGACAATTTGATCATATGTTTGAACCTTTAGTTTAATTATTAGTTTTTGATTGATTACATAGAATCTTTGAGCATAATTTAGTGTTCTTCATGCTTTCAAGGATTGATCATCCATTGAATGATTATAAACATCGTAATTGAGTTGGACATAAGATATCACGATGCAAAATAGTAAATTAAGTCGTGGATTTCAGATTGAGATCTAAAGATAAGATCAAATATACATGTGATAGCCATAGACATCTAGAATCAAAAGCTAGGCGTTTTCATAGTGTTTCATGTAACATTAGTCTGTTAAATAAGTACACGACAGTGACTTACTGTAAATAGAAGTTAAGCTGAATATAGCTCGACAGAGTATATTAAATAAACTCAGAAATACTCAGCTTAGATATTTATATGAATAATCAATCATCACTAATAGGCGAATTAGAGGGAGTAGGTTACATAGGTGAGCTGATGTCTTAATAAATCATGTCTATTGATTTTCATTTCAATTCATTGTTTGTTTGGTTGGATTTTGCTTCCGTAGTTATTATATCATCATCACTAAATATTCGTAGGCTAACTATAAAAAACTGATTTAATTTGGTAAAAGAATCTAGTTTTAATTTAATTGGATATTTGAAAGAGTCATTTTTACACTTATTTAATGATGATTTTCTAGTGATTTTTATATTGATTCCTGGACGATGTTACGCTTTTTGGTTTATTTTTATATGTTTCAGGAATCTAGATCCAACTACGAGGAATTGAGGAAAATAAATAACGATGAAAATAACTAAACCGAGCTAACAACTTGAACGAAGGACAAGAATCTCAAGTTTGGAGGGATTCAAGGCCAACGATCGATCTAGGAATCAGTACTGAATGATCGTTGCATATCAATGGTTGAGTGTTTCAGTGATCGATTGGTGAAATATCCGCAATCGAGCAACGAGGAGCGAAGGTTGAAAAAATAAAATTATACCGCAATTGATAGCGGTAATGTGCTAGATTTTTATTTCATTTCGAAGAGTTTGAGTACATATGCATGACCACTGAGAACTTTGCCAGATTTTAACCTAAAATTATCATCAGGCGCTGCCTCCAAATCATTGAAGAGCAAGAATCCACTCAAGAGACGGAAAACGTAGCAACACACAGAGTCAATACCTAGCATTCTTCGTATTTCTTAACTTTTGTTTATTATTATCTTCGAATTTCATGCTTAGAATCTTGATAGAAATATTTATGCTTTGTTATTTGATTATGGTGATAGGCTAATTTAGTTTTATCAAGACAATTTGATCCTATGTTTGAACCTTTAGTTTAATTATTATTTTTTGATTGATTACATAGAATCTTTGTGAATAATTTAGTGTTCTTCATGCTTTCAAGGATTGATCATCCATTGAATGATTATATACATCGTAATTGAGATGGACAAAACATATCATGATGCAATAGTAAATTAAGCCGAGGATTTCAGATTGATATCGAAAGATAAGATCAAAAACACATGTGATAGCCATAGATATCTAGAACCGAAAGCTAGGTGTTTTCATAGTGTTTCATGCAACATTAATCTGCTAAATAAGTACACTACAGTGACTTACTGTAAATAGACGTTAAGTTGAATATAGCTCGACAGAGTATATTAAATAAACTCGGAAATACTCAACTTAGATATTTATATGAATAATCAATCATCACTGATAGGCGAATTAGAGGGGATTACATAGGTGAGGCGAAGTCTTAATAAATCATCTCTATTGATTTTCATTTCAATTCATTGTTTGTTTGGTCGGATTTTGCTTCCGTAGTTATTATACTCATCATCACTAAATATTCGTAGGCAAATTATAATTAAACTGAATTAATTTGGTAAAAGAATCTAGTTTTAATTTAATTGGATATTTGAAAGAGTCATTGTTACACTTATTTAATGGTGATTTTCTAGTGATTTTGTTAGTTCCGAACCTTATCGATGAGATTTTAAAGATGACAAAACATATCAGACCGGATCGAGAGAAATCAGACTGACCAGATCGATCGCCCAAAACAGATCAAGCTGATAAGATGACAAAGCATATCAGACCGGATCGAGGGTAATCAGACTGACCAGATCGATAGGTCAAAACATAACAGATGATAAGACATATCACATATCAGACCGGATCGATGGATATCATACTGACTAGATCGAAGCTTCAGATCGATCACAATCTTTACCAGATCAGAGCAGTCAAGGATGTATAAAGATTGGCTCTTCAGTCCGGATCATTACGGCTATTTATTGTAGCATTTAATGTCGTAATTAATGCTACAAAGGACCAAAGACTGAAGATTGCCATAAAAAGGTAAGAAGACAAAGAAGAGCTTACCTGACAGTCGCCGAAAGCATGAACCAGAACGGCAAGTATCCTGAATAAGAAGACTGTAGCTTACTCAGAGAATAAGCAGAGTCAAGAGTTGCACATTAAGGGAAATAATTGTCGTTGGTACATACAACTATAAAAAGGATGCAACATCAATACAAAAAGAGAGACAGATATACAAGGACACGAGAGACTGATCAATCGAAAAACGCACAAGAAAGCAAAACAGCACAAGCTTACAAGCTCAGAAGCTCTCGAGCTGAAATTATCTTAAGCACGATTACTTTGTAATATTAGATCATTTAGGATCACTGTGTGCATTTTGTGTATTCTGTATTGAAAAACAGAAGTGAGAAACAAATTGTAACTGTCAGACAGAGAGTGTCTGAACAGATCGAGTGACTAGGAGTTTCAGACTGGTAGTTGGGTAAATCCAGGGCTGAATCGGGTTTGTACAACAGGATTGTATAAATCAAAGTCTTCTAGTATAAACCTTCCTTAATTGGAAGAAGGGAAGACGTAGAAGGATTACACCACCTTCGAACTTCCAGAAACATATTATGTGTTCTTATCTTTCTGCACTTGTTCTTTCATTCAAGCCATCGAGCCGCTCTTACAAATATAACAGACTGTTCCGCACTTATACGTTCAGTGGTCTGTTCTATAAAAGAGTTGATAAGAAACAGATTTCTTTCACTAATCCGAAAGAAATCACAAGGGATTAAATTTTAGAAGGAGTGTTCATTCACCACCCCCCCCCCCCCACCCTCTAAACACTCCAGACCGATCCTAACAAGTGGTATCAGAGCAGGTCATCTTAATCAGCACAAAGACACTTGAGCTGATGGCATCATTCAACAAAATTCCTATGTTCTCAAAAGAAGACTATGATGACTGGAGAATCAGAATGCAAGCTCATCTGGCAGCTCAGGATGACGATATGTGGTTCGTCATCACTGATGGACCAATGAAGATTCTGAAAGTCAATACAGCAGTCGCCATTACTGGTGTTGAACCACAAATGGTAGAGAAGGACAGATCCCTCTGGACGAATGAGGAAAGAAGAAAGCAAATCTCGACAACGGCCAAAGACATCTTTTTCAAGACATTGGACAAGAACATGTTCAGCAAAATCAAAATGTGCTCTACTGCCAAAGAAATTTGGGAGAAGATAGCACAGCTATGTGAAGGCAACGACCAGACCAAAGAAAACAAGCTGACTGTTGCTCTTCAAAGATTTGAGAGCATAAAGATGAAGAGTGGAGAAACTCTAAACGAGTTTGATGAAAGAGTCACTGGCATTATTAATGAACTGAATGGTCTGGGCAATGGAATACTCAAACAGAGAGATCGCTCTGAAAGTTATGAGAGCCCTGCCAAAAGAATGGGATGTTAAGACCATTGCAATGAGGGAGTCCAAAGATCTGAACAAGGTTGAACTTCATGATCTGTTCGCAGATCTTAAAGCATATGAGTTCGAACTGATAAGCAGAGGTGAAGCAGAGCCATTCATCTCTCAACCAAACAAAGCACTGGCAGCTATTCCAGACCAGATCGCCTCCACATCAGATCGATCTATTGAACAGATAAGTAATGATGCTATGTCATTATTTATCAAGAAATTTGGTAAATTCATGTCTAAAAATAGAGGAACTTTAAACCCTCTCATCATTATAAGCCAAGAAAGGACGATGCTGTTAATGATCAGGCTTGCTACAATTGTGGTTAAGACCGGACATTTCATTGCAGATTGCACAGACCGAAGAAAGAAAGAACGGAAGAAGAAGCATCGCGGATGACAGGAAAAAGAAGCACTACAAAGACCGCAAAATTCATGGAAAGTCCCAAAAGGTCCTAGTAGCTGAAGAAGGAAACAACAAGTGGGCTCAGACTGACTCCGATTTAGACAGCTCCGAATATTCTTCCAGCGAAAGCGAAGAAGATATTCAATGTCTAATGGCAGATGAAGAGATGAGTCAGACAGACGAGGATTTGAATTTGACTCAAATGAATTTACACGTGAAGAGCTCATGTCCGCACTGCAAGACATGGCTAATGATTATAGGATCTTAGCTGAATCATTTGAGAAGAAATAAAGCTAAAGTCAGTGATCA